>JAYDZE010581841.1:0-11079 GCA_034509125.1 Monilaria moniliformis | reverse complement strand
GCGGGTCCAATTCGCGCCACAGTCCGTCGTTAATCCGCCGGTGTGTCCGTCGGTGAATTTACCAACGGAAAGTCCGTCGGTAATCCCCCAGTAAATACGACGGAATCCTGTCCGTCGGAAATTCCGTCGGTAAAACGCGTCTTTTTTGTAGTGAATTATATGATTAAAATTCAATCCTATTTTTAAAGCTGGGAGTGCTTGCTCGAGCTCAATCTAGTTCCCTATACCTCCTTCCCAGGTTGTATATAGGTTAATAATTGCTGAAATAACACATTGTTAACTCGAATTTGCAATTTCATGCGTTTTTTTTAATATTACAATTATAACGTCGTTTATTTAATTATTTTTTGCAATTATGATATCTCCACTTTTTTTCCGACAGTTTATGTGATGTGTAACAATAACAATAAATACGTAACTTTTTCATTGAGGAAATTGAAAACATTGTAATTAAAAATTTATATAATTTTATGATTATGACGCGTATGTTTTAACTACATATTATATTTAACAAGAAATGATATCGAAAAATACCTAATAATACATATTTTCTATGTACAGCGGGTAAAGCAGGTGAGGACCTCTCTAGGATAGAGATCCCGCAGACTAAGCTTCGGCTAGGGACCCTGCATACGGGTATTTGGCTCCTTCACTGGGAGTTTGATGGAAGTTTGTCAGGCAAGACTTCAGCTCTTTTACCACGCCGAACAGGGTGTTAGCACATTTTTTAGGAGTGATGAGAAGATATTTTGGTCTGGAAATGGGATAAGTATAGTGAATCGGGGGTAGGCAGGCTTTTGTAAGCTCCTTGTTGATCAGTGTTCTTGCGTCTCATTGAGACTTCAGGTGGTCGTCTCTCTGATGGGGGTGGACTCCAGCGATACTCATTCGGGAATGACATAATGCAAGCAAATAGGTTGTGGAATTGTTTTGCCGAAGGTTGCAAAACAAGAACCGAAGGAGGTAGAGGTCCTTAATGAGACTGAATATTCAGAGAAATGAAATAAAGAATGAGAAGAATGTATACATTTATGGTTTAGAGGGAATGAGGTATTTATAGGCCATGTAATAGGGATGGGGTAAAATGGAAGTTTACCTTATTAAGACAAAGGTATTGTGGTCCCTTGAGTGTATTTGTGTGTATCAGCCCTCTAGCCACGTAAGTACTTTTCAACATCAACTTTGCATAAATGATAGTGTACTAGTCTGTGATTTGTGAGAGACCACAACTTACTTGTACAAAGGTCTGCAACCTGTGGAGGATCATAACCTATTTTTGCAGAGGTCTAGGTCTCTTATCAGTAGGGGTCCCGTCATGTACTAAGGTGTCCCTGATACTGGAAGATATGTCAAGGAATATAGAGATCTTATAATTGTCGAGAGATCTTACAGTCACTAAGGGGATCTTTTTTGATCCTCAGAGGCTCTCGTGCTCATGAGATGGCTCCCTTTCAAAGGAACCTGCTTTCAGGACGAGATCTTATATCTTAGATCCTGTAAGGCTCTTATGCTCCTGCGATGATTCCATTTTATGGAAGCCTGACGTTGCGATGAGATCTTACTCGTAGAATCCATGCGCCGATACCCATATCTTAGATATAGGTTCCTTTTAGTTGTTAGGCCGGACTCCTATGGCTATTCTATCATTGGAGTTTGACCCAATTACAGTGGTTGATGATTTACTTCATATCAACTACCACTAATCCAAATGACCTGATGCTTGAGGATATCTTTTAGAGTAGCTTCTTGGTTTTCTCCTCAGGGAGCTATCACTTTTTTTTTCGCGATGTCTTCTCGGGACAATGGAGGTGACACTAACTGTTTTTTTAAACATCGTATTTTACATCCTCAAATAATCGTCATTTTGAATTCCATTTCTTATTCTATTTACTGCATGCATTATGTCATTTTCCCACTTTATCTAATGCTCATCTTCTTACTGTTGGCTTGAACTCATGCTTGATGTTCTCGTCCTTTTTTATTCTCGATAAATTTTTTCTTTTCCTATTTGTGGGTATGTTGTGGTGTACGAGTATCTCTGTTAAAGGTTCATTTGGGGGTGCCTCATCCCGACTCACTCTTCTCCTGATACTGGGGATATTGAACGCTTTATGACTCGATCTCATGGGAGAGATCTCTGGCTTCTCAACGGGATACTTCCCCTACATCATTTTCATCCATTCCTAAAATTGAAGTACCAAATCTATCAACCAAACTCATTCATCCTAAGGATGTAACAACAAACCCGCACATGCTTCCATGGGATGAGGTGCAATATTTCCAATAATCTTATTCCCATTACTCAAAATAGGGTCTTTGTGAAGGGTCATTCTCGAGAGGTTCATGATGTTGGGGTTACCTTTGATAGAGATAAAGACTCCATGAAAGACTACTGCTGCTTTTGTGAGATATTCCGTCACAATCTGTGTTCTTGATTCACTTCTTAAGCTAATAAACATAGAGTGCTTAAATATGGTCGAGGACCTTCTTTGGGTGAACCGTGTTGATCAAATCGATGGACATGATAACCCATCTTAGGCAACACCATAACTTTCCTGACAACTTAAGTGAGCCTTATACATTCCCATTTTCTCTTATGTTCTTATTTCTTTTTCATGGTATCTTAAGTTCATATTCTTCCATTCAATTACTAGGATATCAATTCATGATGCAAAAGAGAGTTGATTATAGCTCCTCAAATAAACAGAGATGTAATAGTTGAAAGAAAATCTAAAATTTAAGCTCATAGTTGCGCCATTTAATTGATACACAAGAACAACTTCATGCCGCTCAATCAAAGCTCCACCAGCGACTGACATATCAAAATTAGGGTTCCTGGTCTCTTCGAAAGACAAATGTATCCAAAAGCACTTGTACAATGACGATTTATCCTGACTTTTTGTGGGGATTAATCATCTCCACGTATCATTCTTGGTGGATCCTTGTTATGCAAAAGATGCCTAAGATCTTTGTCCATTTCGCTCTAGGGGACCCCGATCTTCAAGCCACCGGGTCATTCTGGTAAAAAAATTCTTCCTATTTTCGTTACATGATTCTTACTCTTTCCTGTTTAGGGGTAACTCATTCCCGTCTTCTCTCACCACCTGCCCAGTGTCCTATCGATGTACCTTCCGGTGCCTTCCGGCTTTTCTACATTTTCCAACCCACAGGAATAGACATATTTTTGGCTCGAAGAAGGCAACTCATTCGGAAAAAATCTCTGGCGTCGAGATCCCACTAAGCTCGTGAAAGGGACTACAGTGATGCGCAAGATTATGCGAATGAGGAAACCAAAGACCCTGCGACCTTATTACAAAGGAATTAGGGATTCCCGGAATAGTCGTGCTGCTTGAAGTTGTGGACCCTCTTGAAGGGGGAACCCATTGATTCTACATATTCTGCCTTTTGTTAAGGCTCTTAATCACTACTTTATTTATGCTTCAACTTTTCTATTCATTTATGTAAGCTTGCTTCTTTTGCTCCCATTAGGGTTCTCTTGTCTTTTCTTCTCATTCAAGTTCAAACTTTAGTGTATTCATCATGCTCTTGCCCATGTAAAGGGTTTTTATAATATTTATTTATAACCTTACCTCTTATCATATAGCAAAAGCTATTTATGCTGAAATTACATTTCTCAGTCTTAATCTTCAAATCAAATACATATCAAGCAAAGTAATTCCAAGAGTGAATTCAAAATCAATAATTATTTCTAGATGATCCCGTAAAATATTTCTTGTATAGCCTATTAACCAATTAAGAAACTTCATGCAATCAATAAATCGATTAAAGATCATGTGACCTAGAAAATAAACTTTCTATATCAGGGCCCCGTAGAGGGGTTGCAGAGCATCTCATGTTATCATTTTTGCATTTTTAACTCCGCTAAAAATGATTCTTTTGTCATCGGGGTACTACGGGTTACAATCCTACTCATCCCCTTAGTAGTGCATTTATCAATGCATAAATGGATTGTTAAGAATATTTTTCTCTCTCACATCCATTTTTCTACATTGTGGTGCTTTCATCATCTCGTTCACTTTTGAGGTTATATAAATACCCTACTAATATTCATTTGTCATATGTCATAGCTTCTTCATGACAAGAATCTTTGCGGTACCCCTTTTGTTTTTCGAGGATCACAGCATCCCATTACATGGGTCAATTGGATTCCACGCCATGTTTTTTATTCAATTTATTTCATGGCTCCTTAAAGATCCTTATGATTCCTCATCATCATGTAAAGATCACAACCTTCCATCGAAAGATCCGAATGAATCACTTGGATTTCACACCAAATTTTTCTATTCAGTTTGTTTCATGGCTCCCTTATTAACAATCCTTACGATGCCTCATCATAATGTGAGGATCATAGCCTCTAATCGGATAATCCGCATGAGTCGCTTGGATTTCACATCAAGCCTTTTTCATTCTGTTCGTTTCATGGCTCCATGGGTAAATGATCCTTACAATGCCTCATCATCAAGTGGGGATAGCAACCTTCCATCGAAAGATCCAAATGATTACTTCAATGTCTATTGGAGATCCTTTTGTGGGGATCCCAAGATACTTGGCATATTTTTCATGACACACGTCCTGTATGCAAGTTCTATTTATGCTAGGTTGCTAACAATGTTTTCACCATAACCTAAATATGGGGATCTCATAGCTTGTGATCCATATACGCACATTTATATAAATATCATAGATTAGAATGATAAGAAATGCATCCAATCAACCTTCTCTTTTTGGCTCGTCTTCTGCCCAATGCGATACCCCTGTTTTTTGGTTCCCATTAGGTTTACCTTGTTCACAGGTTGACCCCATGGCAGCAAGAAAATGCTATCTTGTGCTATACTTCGGTGATCTCTTTCCCTTAACCTTAAAGGGCTCGCAAACTCCTATCGTGTGCTAAATCACATTCCGTGAACCGAAAGAGAAAGCCTACTTATCTATCAGCTCACCTCGTAGATCGGTGTGGTTTTACAAAAAAGTATTTAGATTCAATGATACCTCTAGAGTAGAGATAACTTCTAGTTTTTCACAGTTTGTGAGATCATAGGCTTCTGCACTCCTATCTTCTTTCTTTTTTATTTCTATCTTTTAATTAACGCATGCCATTAGCCAGTTCTTGCAAAATAAAAGATGTATAATTATGAAACCAGGTTTCATTCATATGAGTGAGCATTCAACGCGAGCAATAATATCACAACAGTGTTCCAAGGTCGGAGCAGCCTCTTGTTCTCATATCTTAATTAAAGTAGGGTTCTTCATGGTTTTATCATCCAATCAAGGCTTCCTATTGTTTCGCGAATTCTAGCAGTTGTCCAGGATGGATCAAGCTCTCAATAGCGTCAAGTTCCTGGGATACATAGGTCCCATACATTTTTCATTTCTTCTTGTTCGCATCATCTTTAAAATATAACTTGTTCGATCTTTCTCTTGGGATCTCCATAAGAGACATCTCGCATGTAAACAAGTATAATCATCAAAGCTGGTTAAATTAACCATAATTTTGCGCAAATGTCATTCGATAATCATGATAAACCAAAGTTTAAACATAACAACAACATCACATCACTCATAGCTAATTATCCAAATCAATCATACTCAAAGTTAAGGAACGCGGGGCATACCTCTAACGCGTATGCAAGTAGGTTCTCATGTACTCATCTAGGCATCCCATCAATTCTTCTGGACTCAAGAAAAGGATATTCTTCAATTTAGTAGGATCACACTTCCATTATTCAATCATTCGTTCACCGCATAAACAAAAGCTGGGATCATGCTAACACATCATGTAATCAAGTAAATCATACTTCAATTCAGTTTTTATGTTCGGTTGTTGCCACTAGGCTCAAACTATGGTATTAATCAGATAGTCCTAGATCATTCTCATAATTATTTCAATAGGATCAATCGCTACAATCAAACTTTGCATATCTAATTCATATCATCAACGTCATTTATCAAAGCATAAAGTAGATCTAATCTGGATTTACACAAATAAACACATTATTCACCAATCAAACATATATATGCATACATCATTAACATGTTTTGACAGCTCACATAAAGAGCATCATTCAACACCAATCATCATGGTATGTTGTTCAACATATCTCATTTCATCCAAACGCATCACTCATTTACTCCATAATCATACTCATTCAGGTTTAATCATATCAGATCGTACTCTTTTAATTTCTATATCATAATCACCATAATAGGATCAATAATAACATTCAAGTTTTGGGCATAAACTCATTTGATCAACGATCTCCCAATCAGGGAAACATTAGCTCCATACAGGATCCGTGCATACAATCACGAGGTCCTTTATTAAGTAACCATATAGGCATCCCAAACATCTTTTAACACCCATCCATAATGGGAGCAAATTATAATCATATTAAATTCATGGATCATTCACTTAAGATATTTGTGACGTACATCAAAATTAGGAGGAATCCATACTTCAATCATCAAAGCAAGGTACTTATGCTCATCATCATCATTTTTTACTTAAAGGATCCTCTATTTCATTAGCCATGCAAATAAGCAACAAACACATTATTTACATCATGTAATCATCATCTCATCAGGTTATAATTAAAGGTGAAAGTAAGCGTCAATTGTTCATTTCACTCTCTTATGCAAGTTTTCAGCAAAAACAAATCCCACTAAAAACGAGGACCTATCCACAAGTCTTTTCAAAAGGTAAATAACGAAGCATATCACATAGAATATCTCAAACTAGCTCCCTACCTACACAAAGAGCCATATTTACAAAGTATGAAAGACAGGTATGATAGAGCCCATTTTTATTATATTTTTCGTGCCGTATCTAGGTCTAGATTAATCTTTTCCTTTTGTTTGCATCTATTTTGTGTTTGGGAGGACACATTGGTGGGTAAGAGTAGGATTTGTAGGAATAGGGCAGGATGAGAGCAGTGCGGAGAAGAAAGATGTCCAGGCTATGAAGAAGTCAAATTTCTGGAAAGCGAATGCACTGAAATACGATGACATCCTATGCCATGACGCTTAAGGCTCGTGGCTGAACGCATGATAAAGAAAAGAACAATCAGTTGCCAGCCACTTAAGTAAGATGTCAAGACCTCATCGATGATACTTCTCAGTATAGAAAGTTTTAGCGACTTAGCCATGACACCAATATGGCAGAACCAAGATGGAAGAAAGAAGTGGACAAAAAGTGGATGATGAACGTTTTGACCAAGATGAAAGGATATAGCAAAGATGGAACCGAAAAGAAGAAGATAAGGCTGAGAAATCACCTCGTCTTAAAGATCAAAAGGCGACAGACCCGGATCCACTCGATAAACTCAGATCTAGGGCACGCTGCTGTAGAAGGGAAGAGTCCCAGTTGAACAAGGTGTCACATATATGCGATATAAACTTAAGAGTTTAACTGATAAATGAGTCTTCAAGCCCAATGCACCTCTCTAATAATATGTGTTTTCTTCATTTCATTTAACCCCATGTACTAGCTAGATCACCCCCACAACTTATTTTAGTTTTTGTATCTATGTTAAGTCCCAGTTTTGGCAAGATATTTTACCATTTATCGTAAGTTCACTTTCTGTATGTCTTATCTTACTTTATTTTATTACGTTATTTAATTTATGTCCGACTTAGTTTATAAGCATGGCCAGAGCAAGATTAAGCATGAATGAACTTATAAGTCATGAGGTTGGTATTAAGCTTAATAATCTGCTTACGCGTGTTCCCAAAGGGTTTGTGCTTAATAGAAAACGGTGTAAATAGTCTTTATTAGTTAATAGCATGTTAATTAATTAAGTAAACTTAGATTGTTAATAAACTAAGGTTAGAGTATGTTCATGATCACTTTGCGCTTTTGGAGTATACGGGGCACAAGCGATTGAAGTAGATTAATGCATGCCTTTGTTAATATCGGGTTCGCCTAGTTCTAGATGTTTCTGATTTATTGCTCTCATTGAGGTGTCATCGTGGACAAGATGATTTGGACGATTAGATTGCATAGGGCGTCCATTTCTTGTTGATGTAATGTATGGACAAATTGGATCTTGGGATGGTAGAGTTTGTGAAGTGTAAAAATAGGTGCTCATGCCGTCAGTGGCCTATATCTGGTAGACATATGTAAGTAGTGACCTCTGGACTAATAACCGATGTAAGCATATTCTGTGAATTCGATGTCCTACCTGGGTTACATTTGTTAAATATTTTCCCTGTTTAGTTTCAATCTGTTTACTTTATTATTTCGAGTCGAGATACAGTTAGAGTCTCGCAACGCTAAGATTCATACTTGTGAGGCGCATTTTTTCCCCTATATTTGTGACAACAGACTCAATACACCAACTTCTTATGGGCAAGGAATATAGATTTATTTGACTAAAGCGAAAACAAAAGCTTCCTCAAATTGGTGCCGTTGACGGGGAGTTGCGATTCTAGTAGTGAGTTTCGAAATACACTTGTCTTGCCTTATAGTGTATGTTCGTCCCCAACCTGAAAGGGAAAACAGAGATTTGTGGCTCGATCTTAAAGTTGAGCGAAACCTTAGGAAAATATGAGCACTCGCAAAAGGGCAGAGCAAGTGCAAAAAGCTATCCTAGAGGATGAGTTTTTCTCAAAGATAATCAATCGACAAATTCCGATTTGGATAACAATCCATTTGAAGAAGATGACCATCATGAGAAGAACGAGATGATGGATAATGTAAAAGAAGAGAAAACTCTTGGGGGATGGCATCTCAAGGGAACATCATCTGAGACGATTGGGCATCACTTTGCCCACGACTGAAAGGAATTGGGAGTTGAAGCATTCCTTTGTCCAAATCTTCCCAAAGTTCAGTGACATGCCTAGGGAAAACACCCAACGCCACCTTCAAGATTTAGAGATGGTGTGTGCCAGGATAAGAGACCTGGATAACTTGGGAGAGTATGTTAGCCTAATAGAATTGCTTTGCATAGCTTGTCCCTTGCCTGATGTAATATACGAACATATTGGGTCTTGGGATGGTAGAGTGTGTGACACTTGACAGTAGGTGCTCATGCCGTTAGGGGCCTATAATCAGTAGACATATGTAAGTAGTGACATCTTTGCCAATGATCTATGTAAGCATGTTTCCGTGAATTTGACGTCCTGCCCAGATTGCTTTTGTTACTAATCTTTTTCCCGTTTAGTTTCACTTTGTTTACATTTATTATTTCGAGTGAAGCTGGAGTAAGAGTCTCCTGATGCCAAGATATAGACTCGAGAGACGTGTCATTTCTCCCTTATTTATGACAAGAGACTCAGTACACCAATTCCATGTGGGATCAACACTAGCTTTCCATCGGCACTATGCATGTTCTGAGTAAGGAGTATAAATTTATTTAACTGAAGCAAAAACGACAGTTTCATCAGGACACCACCAAATTAGCAATTTCAAGCGTCATAGAAAACACATTATTTCATAGAAAAATAAGGAAACATATGTTCCAGTTCAACCACACTTCAAATGACATAAATAAACTTCTTAAGTGAGACTTCTCCAAGATACACATAGATAATCTCAAACATCATACATGATCCTGGTTCCCATACTAGGATCATCATACATCATGCAAACAACATGCAATATCATCGATAAGACAATTTTATGCTAGGGTCCCCATAAAACAAAGAGCTACACAAATTTATCCATGGATGAAACAAAGAGAAAAATGAAACATGCTTGAAATCACACAGTTAAGCTAGATCCAACTAAATGCACGATGCTCCACGAACGATGAGACAATATACTACATAAATTCATGCAATCAAGCGAAAATCAAGAAAAACATGCGTGAAATTAGAAAGTAAAACATTGCATCTCAGCTACGATGTTCTCATAGATGGCCGGTTGATGTATATGTTTTGAGTTCACATTATATTTAAATAGGAAATGATATAAGAAAATACCTAGAGATAGATATCCCCTTAGTACAGTGGGTAAAGCGGGCGAGGATCTCTCTAAGACAGAGATCCCGCGAGCAGAGCTTCGACTAGGGACCCTGCGTATTGGTCTTTGGCTCCCTTGCTGGGAGCTTGATGGGTGTTCGACGGGCATGACTTTAGCTCATTTATCGGAGGTGTTAGCTCATTTTCTAGGAGCGATGAGAATGTATTCTGGTTCAGAAATGGGACAAGTATAGTGAATTAGGGTCCTTCCGTAGGCAGACTTCTGTAAGCTCCTTGTTGATCAGTGTTCTTGCGTCTTAATTGACTTCGCAGGTGGTCGTCTCTCCAGTGAGGGATGGACTCCGGTGATTCGTTTTATTATTTAGGACATGAATAAAAATTGAGATTATAAGAGCGTAAAATTTATTATTGTTTTTTTTGTGCTTGTATGTTTGAGTTGCGTTGCCGTATTTTTTTGTGCTTGTATGTTTTTAAAATTGAATTGAATTTTAATATTTAATGAATAATAATAAAGATATTCTCTTAGAATATGTTTACTTTACACATATACTATCATTTTAGGTACGTAATGCTTGTACATATCTATGTATTTGAGCAAAAGAGAGTGAGCAAGATCAAGTTGAAGAAGTTCCAAATTTTATCGGAGTAAAATGATAATATTTTTTTAATGTCTATTATTTGTTAAAATATATATACTGATATTAAAAAGTATATACAAAGTTAAACAAAATTATAAATTTTCCAGCCCGATTGACTCGACAGATTAGCTCGAAACCCGAAAATTGAGCATTAGGATTGAAAACTTTTAACCCGAATTTATTTCAATCCAAATAACCTATGTTATTTATAGTATCTTTTTTACTTTTTTATTGTTTGAGGAATAATAATAATAATCACATTTTAAAATTTAAACATGATGCGAAGAAATCCACCCAATTTGACTATCTATCTCGTGAATCGCCTCATTTCTTCGCCGCCGCACGTTACGCCTGTTGCAAACGTCTGTTAAATATGAGGCTATGTTTGGGAGCTTGGAATTGGGAGCTTGGAATTGGAATTGGAGACTCCAATTCCAATTTCATTGTTTGGTATAAGAAAAATGTTTGGAATTGGAATTGAATTATAATTCCAAATTCTTTC
>JAYDZE010581830.1:0-11079 GCA_034509125.1 Monilaria moniliformis | reverse complement strand
TGCGTTTAGCCGTGTAATCCAATCCGTTAATTTCTAGATCCAACGGTTGATGTAATGTCTTAGTTATGCATTAGGGGCCTTGTCTCACCCTAATGCATCCCTATATATATATATTAACACTTTTACGTTATGCCTTGGGGAATCATAACATTTGTAATTATCAATAGTGTCATATATATATGACACAATGACGTAAGTGTAAGATAGAATATTATTACAAAATAAAATCGATAAGTAAAGTTGTTAGGAACACATTGCGTTTGTTATTTTCTAGGAAATGAAATTTACAATTTATAGAAACTCCTTTTTGAATAACGAGTAGACATCATAAAATATTCTTTATTTAGGGTGTGACTTCATCTCTACTCCTTGCTCAATAAAGATATATGTGACAACTATTTACTTTATAAATATTGTCATTAATATGCATGAATAGCATTTATTTGCTAATTTCTATGCACCATTAATGATATTAATTCCGTTAATACATGCATATGTTTTTCACACTGTAAAATGTGTTTTTTTTAACATTATTTAACGCACATTATCATTGACTTTGTATCAGAGATCACAAGTTAATTCATGACCTGGGAATTTATTAAAAAATAATTATTGAAAAAATAGAAAATTATGTTAAATGTGAATGTGAAGAAATAGTAATAATATATTTGTTCACACAACATAAAAAGATAGTATATGTTGGTGAGTGTAGGGAATATCTTTTTGGTGCTCGATGTGATTAGTGGTTGTTTGATGGTAATAATCATTAACATATTTATTGTTGACTTTGATTATTAGATACCTTTATTCTGGTTGTAATTACAAGCTAATGACGTTTGTATTCAATCAGATGACATTTTTCAACCAATGAAAATGGCATGGAATCTTAGGTTGTCCGATGGAGGTAGTAGTGAAACTTCTAGATAATTTAATGGAACCAAAAAGAAAAAAGAATCTCAAGCATTTTTGAAAGAAAAAAAAAAGAGTAATTTTCTTTATATTTATTACTTTAATATACCGTCATGTATTTTACAAACTTAGTTTAATATACCATCCTATATAATATACATATTATTTCATGAAATCAATACAACACCTGAATTATATAACGTCCATCACTTATTTAAACGTCCACAATCCACAAGACACCTTCATAGTAGGAAAAGAATACTGGAGTATATTAAAGTTTCATAAAGTAGATACGAGAACAATTATATAATAGATCTATAAAGCGGGTACGACTATATTATTATTATTATTATTACCTAAAAAGTTAAATTGATCAGTTTGGCAAAAACGAAAATAATTACTAGAATAGCTATCGTGTTGTTGTCTCATTATTGGCACCACACCTAGCATCTTTTCCTGCTCGCCTTGTTCACTCTACTGATAGATGCCAAGACAAGGAAGGCTGAGACAAGATTACACATAATAATTTAATAATGCCAAAATCCAAAATGGTAAAATATAGTGCTACAACTTCATATGATCTGTGAAATTGGAACCTGTGACAGTTCCTTACCAAATTTATCAAGTGATTTGACATTGTGACTGAAATTTAATGATATTGGTATTCTAAATTTGGGGGAATAATCATTAGTTTTTTCCCCCAAATTAGAAATAAAAGGCCCATGTCTGACTCAAACTTGCAATCTCAGTTCACAACACAAACAATCTCAAAATCTCAAACTCCATGTAATGATGCTTTCATATGCAAAATCATGTTTCCTAAGCAATGCATAAACAGAGCTTATAGCAAGCAATTTCTGATTTACCTGAGCTATCATAATAACTGTACATGCATTTCTGTAAAAATGGATTCTCAACAAAAAAAGAATTAATAGAAATCTGCCATAGCTGCAATTGTGCCATGGAGTGAAGAACGACAAGATAGACATCTGGTGGCAGCTATATAAAACTCCAATAGAAAGGCTCTATCTTACAGCTGAACAATGTTTTGGGTTCTTACGATATTCCATCAGTTGCAGACATTCTTGTAGCTGTGATTCTCTGGGTTTACTTCCTTTTTTCTGGAAAGAGAAGATGGTAGCATGGTTTCGGACAGGACAGGATAGTCACACTTATCAGCTTCGTGAAGAGTTTTGATGCAAAAGGACCCTGGGATCTAAGAAAGGAAGGGCATAGTGGATCTGAGCCTGCTCCTGCAACGACAAAGTTAAACCATAGTCTGGATATTTTAATTGATTGACATAGAAAATACTTATAAATAAAGGGGTGCAAAAAGCCAGAGATGATGAGCTCAGTAACACTTAAATGACAAAACATATGTTTGAAAATTTTCCAGAATTGAACCCATATAGATATATCCATTAAAGAGGGGAGTACAATACTGCCAATTATAAAGATTGCCACATGTATTCATATTTCTGAACATTATCATCTGTAGAAAAATCAGCTATTTATAAGAGAAGTGATGCATCACATACCAAAGAGTAATATAAACTCTGTTTAATAGGGCGAGGTTCAGATTCTGATTCATCTTCCTTAGCAGTTGAATGAACTAGTCTCTGGAACTTGGTTGAGAGGTTCTCATACATCTCTACATTAGACGGTTGTACTTGTTGAACTCCAGCTTTCAAGTGCTCCATTGTGATCTCTGAGGCATCTACATTCTCCTGGTTGGGTAAAAGAAAAATAATGTACTAAAGAACTACATCAAAAGAGAGAATAACATGGTAATTAATATTCGCGGTGTTTATACTTCCATTGCTCTAATTGCTGCTTCACGGCAGATAAGTGATATATCAGCACCTGTATAGCCTTCAGTAAGACAAGAGAGCTCACTAATGAATACATGTGAATTGCACGGCATCTGGTGCAAATGAACACGAAGATATCCTCACAAACTTGTTTGCTTGGTGGGCCCACATAAAGAAGTCTATCAAAGCGTCCTAACAAGTTAAGAAGAAATTTGGCAGGTTCTTGTGACTGCCAAGTGAAAAGAAACAACACATTTGAGGAAAAATAAAAAACCACAAAGGAACAATGGGAATAAATGGAAGGTTACCAGGTCTGAGAAGAGCAGGATCGATCTTATCTGGCCTATTTGTAGCAGCAATGACAGTTACACTGCCTCTTTCCCGAAAACCTATCATCAATAAATTTACGTTAAGATGGACAGCAAACTAATTCTGTTTCCCAACAACGTTATATTTAATGCAAATGAAAAAGAAAAAGTTACTTATGATAAATATGATGATTGTTGCTAGCTTAGAGATGCTAGGCTCATGAATAAAAGGCATCCACACAAATTGGAGACAGCAAGATGATTCTAGGTGTTAGTTACCATCCAATTCAACAAGTAGCTGACTAATAACCCGATCACCGACTGATATTCCATCGCTTTCTTTTCCACGAGTTATAGCAAGACCATCGATTTCGTCAAAGAATATAACTGAAGGAGCATTAGCCCTGGCCTTCGCAAACAAAGTACGTACGGCTTTTTCAGATTCACCAACCCATTTGCTGAAAAGTTCGGGTCCTTTTACTGCAAGAAAATTCAACCCTGCCTCAGAAGCTACTGCACGAGCTAAAAGAGTCTTGCTGCAACCTGGAGGGCCAAACAATAACATTGCACTTGGGGGGCGAGTTCCAATGCGATCAAAAGCATCCTTGTGTTTTTGAGGCCATTGCACAGCTTCCATAAGTTGCATCTTAACTTCTGTCTGGCCACCAACATTTTCCCAGCCAACTCTAGGAATTTCAAGTATCACCTGATCAGAACAGGCTATAAGTCAAGCTAGAGTAGATCAGAACAAAAAGTCAGGACAAGTAGCAAGGTATGTTTTTGTGCACTAGTATTCGTAATAAAACTCATCATTTACGAATGACAAAGTCCACCAGCACACAAAACAAGGAGCATAAAATAAGTTCTAACTAATATTATTAGCTGCCTCTTAATTATTATACCATTTCAAAGAATTTGCAGGATATTACATTTCAATATTGACAATGGTGAGACGCAAGCCAAGTCTTCTATGTCATAGTAATGATGAAATTCAAGTGGACTTATGCAGAACTCCAAGTGGACTCATGTGGACTCAAGTGGACTCATGTCTGGATATTACACAGCTAAAGCTGGTATATCTACCTCTCTCATGGCACTTGGTCTTGTTATTATTCTAGCCTTCTCAAAGTCATCTGAAGTAACTCTTAAGGTGTCTTTCAGAACATGAGTCCCATCTACTGTGATTCCAGCGATGGATTCATCTGAGTCACGTGTTTCTGAATTGCAGGAAAACATAGCACACAAGTTACTTTTAACATAATCTCCTGAACTGCAAGGGGTTTCCATATCACCACCCAGGTAAACTTCTTGCAAGTGGCTCAAAGCTTGGCATTCTGAATTTACGATGGTTGAAAATCCAAAATCTGAATTACCAAGACTGGCATTAGAATTAACATGCTGCTGAAGACCAACCAAGTCTGCTGCAGTGCACAAAGCAGCTAAATCAGCTCCAACAAAACCATGTGTGGCCATTGCAAGATTGTGAATATCCTTGTCCAACAGTGAGTGTGCCATTTCACTAAGAAGTGCAAGCAAAATATTTCATGGCGTTCTCTAGGCGATGGAACACCTAAATATATTACACAGAAGTAAGAAGACTTCTTAGGAGATCAATCATAACCATTCAATTAGCTATTAATTGAAACAATGAAATGTAAAGCTATCTCTAACACAGTAGGATCAGAATCCACAAGGTGCTGATTGTTAACATACAGAAAATGGTTAAGCATTAAGGGGATTATCAGCTGTAGTTTAGGATTTATATTTAAAAAATTGATCATACACCAGGTGAGGCTACGAGACATGAAGGCAAAAATAATAAAATCCACAAATTTTCCATGAGATACCTATTTCAATTTCTCTGTGAAGCCTTCCAGGCCGTCTAAGCGCAGGTTCGATACTGTCAGGACGGTTTGTAGCAGCATCCACTAGAACTCCATCAGTTCTACTAATCCCATCCATCAAATTTAAGAGAGTGGTGACCATTCTTTGGGATAGCTCATCTCCTCCATCTTTACGTGCCTGCAATGGCATCCAACTCATCTATGAAAACCTAAAAATAAGATCATCAAGGATTTAGCACCCTGCATGCAAAAGCAGTAGAGCACAGACACATAGGAACATCACACCTTACCACAATGATAATTTGACACAGAATTGTACCAAGTCCACTACTTCAACAATGAAATGCTTACCCATGATTTATCTACTGTAAAATTTCCCATCCATATTAACAAGAGAAGGTACAATTTGGGCTAAAATATTGCATGGAATGCACCCGAGATGGTAAGAGTATTACGGAGATACCAACTATTTATAGAACATGGGTGGGTGAGGGAGAATTTGTATTAAAGGTTTATAATCAGTGTAAGTCACCTGCAGTTGATTTTCTGGTTGATGCCCTGCATTTATTTATTTATTTATTTTTGATATGATGATATAATTGTCCACATTCGTTCTCCCAAAGAAAAAATAGGACAAGAAACCTCCCACAGCAGGTGAAGCTTTGCTGGCATTCTCAAATACTTCATGCAATGCTTTCTCAGTTTCTCCATGGTATTGACAAATAATTTCAGGTCCATTTACAGAAAACAAGTTCGCACCAGCATCATGAGCACATACTTGAGCTAATGTAGTCTTTCCAGTTCCTGGGGGTCCATGAAGAAGGACTCCCTTTCTAGGCCGTAAGCCCAAGCTTGCAACTGTCATCTGCACAGCTGATGAAACTATGATATCTTTTAAAACAGAAAATTCTTTAGTAAGGCCTCCCAATTTCGAAAGGTTAGCTTCCACATCTTTTCTGATAGACCCATGCCCAGCATCTGGATCTTCCAAATAGCCTTTCATTGAAGTTTCAACAACCGGATTTCCTGCTGATGGAAAAATAATCTTTGTACCACTATCTATAGAGAAAGCAGATAGGACATGTCTTCCATTGTTGTCACTGTTATTATTCCCAATTTTACTATTTGAAGAAAATCTTTTGGGAACCATAAACTGGAAAACTTGCCAGAGAGTAAACTCCGTGAATATAACCATGATCCAGTGCATGTTTCTAAAAGTTTCCTTGAAGAATCATCTCTTAAAACTTCCTCCATATCAAGTATGTTGATTGCTGCATTAGAGTAGTAAGTTCTCTTTGATGCTGACTGGTCATAATTCAACATGTGAGACTCTGTTGAGCAAGGAGAACTAATTTTAGACTCTGATACAGATGGTGTCTTTGGGGATGAAATTTTGCTATTTTCAGCTTGTCCATATGCCAGTTCATTGGAGAAGTCGAGATGAGAAGATGTGGACATCCCAGTTTTAACTTTACCCTTCAAATATACTGGAGATAGATAAATCTCCTGGAGACTGTTCACTGATAAACAACTAGCTGCAGGGCCACAGCGGTCACCATTTCCATTCTCAGTCAAGCTGCGGTGCTTAACAGGATAAACAAAAACTATCCTGCCTGAACGTGGACAACCCAGAGTGTGCGAAAGGGGTTCAAGGACAAGCGCACTCCATTTTCAAAACCTGCATGCAGAGAATGTGATGAGTTAAGATGAGAATATGAGATATGGAGATGTTTTAATTATAAATATTGCAAAAATCAGTTACCACAACCATAGTTAATTAGCATTCTTCACATAGATATGGTTCTTTTTTTCCAACATTGATTTAATTATAGAACTTCCTATTTGGATTTCAACTGCACTCACTACACATTATGACCTCTTATGTTTACTTTAATTAATGTACTACCAAGACCGCAAAGTAAGTTTTTGAATAAATCATCAAAAAGTTCAACCAAACCCCACTAAGGTGGTATGTCAGACTTTCTATAGAGATAGAAACAACAGCAAAAGAGATGGACAAGTGTCAATTCTATAAAGATGGAAGTGGTTTCATGAAACTTAAAAAAAAAATACAACTATGCAAAAAAAAAAAATTAACCAAAAAAACTTATCATGGCAGGAGATGATACTGGAGAAGGATCTAGTCTATCTGAAAACTGGATTAAAGAGAGTACGAACCCCTGATTAAACATACAACCTCCAGAAACAATCCTACGCACGCAGAGAGATCACAGAACAAGTACTGAACAGCTAGAATAATATACAAACCTTACTAGATGCGAATACGGTCGCAAGAGCAAAGAATGTTCCAGGTTCATCAGCCAAATTGTCGGTAAAGTGAAACCCAAAGCATTGAGCGCATTCATCTGATTACACAGAGGGAATCCGCTCATACCTTTCTTTGACCAAAGAAGAAAGAGAGACCTGTGATAATTTTATATATTAACAATCACACAATAATAGTGGAAAAAAGAGGCAAAAGGCAAATTATTGAATCGCAACTACATTAGGAAAGTGAAAGAAAGAAACAGTAGTCAAAAGGAACCTAAATGAAAAAATCCAAAGGAACAAGGCCTGAAATCACACAGAAACCCAAAAAACATATACAAATTGGAGAACAATGTTGTGAATGGAAAGGAAACAAACAAATAGAACTGGTGCAAAGTGAAAAAAAAAAATAGTACCGAGACAAGGGAGCCTGGGGGAATCGAAGAAGAAACCATGGCAGATTCAGACAGCCAAATTTTGCAGCCTCTGGAGTCGGAAACGGTGTCGTCGACAACTGTGCCGACGAAAGCTGCTGCGGAGATGAGAGATGGGAAGTGAGCTGCAGCTTCATCGAGAGAGTACAGCAGTAGTTCGTGGGTGGGGCCGAATGGCGACGACAGTGAAGAAGAAGCGGCGGAAGGCGACGAAAATACGCTGCTTTGGTCGGAATTTGAGGGTTTTGAAGGTGTTTTCGAGTTCTTTTTCTTGGTCGGCATCGTTCGATCAAAGGAGCTGGAGTGGATGATAGTAGCGTTCTCTCTTTTTTCATTTGTTTGGAGGCGTTTTCGTACTTTTTCATTGCAAAAATTACAAGTGAATCGAGTTTTGATTTTTAATATTAATCCGGAAAAATGTGATAAATTTGGTAATTTCTGAAAATCGTCGTTTAATATTTTATTTGGTACTTTCTTACTTGGCACTTAGAACATAAATGATATGGCAATTCATACTTTAATTTTGTTCTTTTCAAGAATCTCACAAAGAATGAATCCAACGATAGAACCAGAAACACAAAATGACATTAAACTCCTGCTGTATTCAGAAGAGGATGCCTGATCAAAGCTCCAAAAATTAGGCCAACAAAAGAGATTTTGCTGGTGGAAAGAGAGCAACAGCCTCCCTCTCTGAGCTATGGTATTTTCTGTAGATCCCCCGCAGATTCCCCTCCGCCAACCTCGAATGGAAGGTCGCCAGCAGCTTAGCACAATCCCTAAACATCAAAACACAACCACCACAATCATCATCCAACTCTCATAGCCAAGGAACAAACAAAAAATGCAAATGCAGGACTCAAATTCACTCACATCAGCTGCTCTTCCAAGAACCCGGTGTGCAGCCTAAGCATCTCGTTCCAAGCCGGGGCCATGTTCAAGGCGCAGCGCGCCGCATAGACTGCTGAGGCAGCAATCATGGAGGAGCTATACCTTATAGCAGTGGTGTAGTTCATCATTGCAAGCTCAGCCAACAGATATACCATGTTCTCCACCTACATTATCAAAGATTTAGTTAGTTCATTCCCAACTTCGATGAATCATAAAATCATATGCAGCCAAGAATTATTCGTCACACTCACTTTTGCATCAGTCATGGATGCTTTGATGAATCTGACAAGGAACACGTAAGGAGTGGGAACTGTCAAGCTCCACTCAAGCTGTCCGAGGATCATCTTCTCCATACCCAAGATTTGTGCAGAGGAGTAAGTTTTGTCTGAGATGAAGACCAGCTCATTCACCTCAGGCGCCCATATCTCCTCATATTTGGAGGCAATCAGCATTGCCCCTAATCCCACCAACTGCAGCTCCTTCCTCTGAGTGCTCTTCGATGCAAGATACCGATCCACGAGGTTGATGGTGAGGTAGAGGGTCTCTTGAGAGAGCTCAAATTTGTTATGGACTTGAACCAGCCAATCAACCAGGATTGCCCTCATCTTTGCATTGATCTCAGGCTGTGAATCCATGTAGTCGCGAGCCCTGCCCTCATGCTGCACACATGAACCCGAATTAGGCCGTTGCATTGAACCACATCACAAGCAAATTGTATATGTATATGCTTATATATACCTCAGCAGATTTGTAGAATTGGTAAATTTCATCGATGTATTCTACAACTGCTAAATGATTATTGGCATCTGCAGCATCAATGTCCACTTTCTGCTCCTTTGGTCTATTACTAAGCCCACAAGCAGCCTGTCCACATCAGACAAATAATGTCACTCAACCTTAAAAATCACCAAATTGGTTGGTGTATTCAAGAATTGAGAAAACGATAACTATTATTTATACCAACCTTGCTCCTAGCAGAGAGTGTTGATGTAAGAGTTGGAGCCCTCTTTTTCATTGACTTTTCCCCAGCCTTAGGCATCTCTTTCTCCCCAACTTCTTCAGGACCAGGGCTAATTACTATGATCTCCTCTGGCTTCGGCTTGGCTGCAGCTTTCTTGTGAGCCGGCTTTGGCGCGACGGCTTTCTTGATTGGTTGAGCTCCATCCACCACATTGGCATTAACGGCCAAGCACTATTAAAGAGAGAGAACACAACAGCACAATTAAGAAATGTTTGTCAAAAAAATGCAAAGCAAATATTGTAATTTCAAGAAATGAAACCTTGTTATTCTCAGCAGCTGCAGCCTGTGCATTAGCCAGTAACTGGGCACAAAAACTCCTGAGAAATACACCCAATTATCAAAAACACTATCAAATAAAGAAACCCACGATGAAATATCAAATCTTTAGACTAGAAACTAGATTATAAGTAAAATAATATGGCTGAATATATTTAATACCTCGTAACAGGTCGAGAAACCTGAGGAAGCGGCTTGCCGTCAACGCCACGAATAGTGACCATATTTCCTATATCACCGAGTGCGCGGCGATTCTTCCTCTCCACCGCCATATTTTTCTGCTTGTTAGCACCCGGAACTGCTGCCTCCACTCCTATAATCCCGCACACAAAATTAGACTTCAATCAAGAACATTTTCAATCCCTAAAAGCTTGAAACCACATTGTTTATAAAGATTCAAGATAGTCTTTTATCCATAGAAGCTTGAAACCCCATTATTGATTTAGCTCTGAAACTCAGAAAGCAATAAACACGATTGCCAAATTCATAGTAATCGTCAGGGCAAAATTTCTGCAATACCTCTGTTCTGCTGTTGAACCACCTGTCTTGACGCCATTCTTGAAACCCCCTTGAGCTATTCTGATTCTTCTTCGTCCTCCTCTACTCTCTCTCTCTCCAGGGGCACCGCCAGGTGAACAGGGAATTTTGAAAATGGGCGAAAACGACGCCTCTTTTAAGCTGAAGTAGGCGCTTGTACAAACTCCAACGGTCTTATTTTACAATGAATTTGCGGCCGCACGATGGAAAGTGGATCTGACGGTGTTAATTCAATTCCAAAAATGTCAAGTGACCGTTGTAACTGCGGAAAAGTTACCGTTATGGTACGGGTGTGGGTTTAACAGTATAATATTACACACTTTACTGCAACTGTCATTGAACTGAATCCTCGAATATTAACCAATTCTACTCAAATTCCAAATTACGCCAATGTGATATATGATATTTGCCTCCTTTGCATAGTTGATAGACGTTTAAACTTTTATCAGCATCTATACCAAAGGGATTTCTAAAATTGGGCCCCCCCAATTAAATCAAATTTACCAAAAAATTGCTAATTCTAAGGATAGATTCATGCATCAATGCATCATTCGTCCACTCATCAGATCTTTATTAAATCTTACAAAACATATTTATGTTAAGCCATTTTGTGAAAAAGTGGACATTTTTTGTAGTAGATAATTTTAATTGTTTGAAAGAATTCAATTAGGGTGTGTTTGGTAGAATAGATTTGGAATTGAATTGGAATTGTAATTTTATAGAATTGAATTTGAAGTTATAGAATTCTAATTCAATTCCAAATCATTTGTTTGGTAAAATTAA
>JAYDZE010581819.1:0-11080 GCA_034509125.1 Monilaria moniliformis | reverse complement strand
CATAAGTTATGGATTGTGTAAATGGAAAAAATCATTTACAACTTTTCTAATGATATTTACCAAAAATATAGTAGGGGTAATTTAGTAAGAAAATAGTATTACTAATAATAAAACCGGTTTAAATAAAAACGGTCCGGTTCGATTCAAAATTTAGGGGCATTATGTATATACATTTTATGTACGTTTATCTTTATTCTTTTAGTTTAATTGATTCAGTATGGAGTGAAATTCAACAGCTGAAAATATATTAATGACTATAGTTGACGTTATCATATATAGTTAATTTGGATACTTTACTTTTCTATTTATATTAAACTAAAAGAAATCGCGATAAATATTTTCGTCTTTGCTATTTCTTTTTATTGTCTTTTGAAACACCAATCAATCAGTTTAGCGACCGAAATAATAATTTCCCAAACTTATATTCTAATTTATGTGCAATTTAATAATTTAAAATAATGATCTTATCATATTGGCATTATCGCGAATTACCAACTTTCCATAATTATAAGATTACTACTTTTCCGCTGTAATCTTTTGACAAAGAGCATTCTTGAATTTTAGGTTTCTGGACATTGTCGTGTCGTACTATTTTAGGAGGAAAGACGATTTTCTTGACTTGAACCTACCTGAAGCTTTTCGTTCACTATGTGTGAAATGGTCTTAAGTTTGAATCTTATCAACATTTAATAAGATGGATATGTTGTTGGAAGTTGTTCTAGTACAATTTATTTCTCGTGTGATTCGTGAATTTTATGCAATGCACCCTTCGAATAGCGACTGCGACTTACTCACATCATAACATAACATTTGACCAGTCTTGCCCTCGCTACCACATTTGCACATTTAAATGCTATTACCATACTATCAAGAGGATTAGCTACCAAAGGGATCCATCCGACACTAGAGAAAGAAGAATTAGAACCAAGCTGGACATTCTCCTCGTCTAAGTAAACTATAGACAAGGTAATTACTGTATTTTCTTGGATGATGAGGAAAAATCAACAGTATATGAGAGAGGGAGTTTTAGAATTATTTAATTTATTTTAGGATTATTGTTATTGTCATGAAACAGTCACATTTGTATTATGATATCACAACCACAACCAAAACTCAATCTATGACTCAAATATCAGCGGATTCAGCGCCCATCTCTCCATTTGGTGGACTTCCATGTCATTTTGTAAAAAAAAGACAAAGACAAAGAATAAGAGAGATTAATTTGGCTGGACCAACAAACTTGGTCGACCACTAACCCCTGAGAGATCTCGTGTCCTGCCTCTTATTTGTCACCTTCAAATTACTTAATCAAATTTTATTTGAATATGAAGATAAATAGTGAATATTTTTTACATATTATATTTAAAAATATAAAAAGTTACCAAAATTCATAAAAATAAATCTTTATAAATAGAGACCACGATTTTTATATTTCCGTACACACTAAATTCCTTCTTTTTCTTATCATATATCATCTATTTCATTACTATAATTTGTTCGTTTCATTTCTTGTTATAATTATAATTTTTTATATTATCTTTATTAAATATAATTGCTTCAAAATAGTATATAATAATTATATAAGTCATGGATAAACCATCCAAAATAGATGTGGTAGAATTGGGATGAGTATTGGTAATGTGAAAGAGAGAAAAAATAATCAAATATTAAAGAAGTTGTATGGTTGGGTAATCGCCATCGGAGTGGTCGTTGATAATGGTAGGCTAGGTATGAAGTGTACTTTTCCGTGCATTTAATTTTTTGTAGGTTTATGGTATTTTAAGTGCTATTTTTAACATAAAATTGATTTAGGATTTACCGTGTAACAAAATTAAAAAAGTGTTTATGTATAACATATGATTTTCTCATACTAATTTATTTACGACTTCAAAAAAACACTTCATAATTGGTGTATAATGATTCTTATATATACTGACTAATAGTGATTGCCAATTTATATATTTCAATTGGCAATTACTTAAGGTGTGTTTGATAATAGAAATTGTGTTATAATTAATAATCTAATCTTAAGTTTATCTATACTATCAAACACACCCTAATAGTATAAAGAAAAGGAGCTAGTGAGTGATCTAGAATGATCTCTCTTTACACATCATCTTCCTAGTGGGCCATATATCATGATGTTTCTTTTTTTTTTCTTTTCATTTTATCCCTTATATGAGGTGTAGATATATTCAATTTTAGTGCACAAATATGTTATAAATCGGCAATTCTTATCAAAGTTAAAAAAGAAAAGGGAAAAAACAACAAACAGCTCAACCTTAAGATTTAAGACCACCCAATTAAGGGTGTTTTTGATAGTAGAGATAAGCTCAAGATTAGATTATTAATTATAACTAAATAGTGTTATAATTAATAATATAATCTTGAGCTTATCTCTACTATCAAACACACCCTAAAATGTTACGGTTTAAATATTAGGATATTTTTTGAAATACGCTTAATACGTTGTGAAGAAAATACCCTATTTGATCCTCACACTATTGAATGAAAATGATCCATGTTAGTTGCTACACGTAAAAATCTCAGTATATTAGTGCAACCATAGTATATAAGAAAAGACCATCAACTACACAAAGAGAGAGAGGATGTTTCCTAATGAGATGTTAAATAGCAAGAAAAAAACAGATGATTCTTACTCAACTAAGCAGATATATAACTGCAACTTCAAAATGTCAATGACATACCATGATATAATCTGACAGTACTGATCAACCATATATACTGCCTATATCTACAAATCACATGATAATTCGTCCAGACATATACTTGCTCAGAATTTGGCACATCCAGCTTCAAAATATGTCAAAAACCCCTCTTGATCCATGAGCATCGACATCAAGCTCCACCGATGGAGATTCCTTGGCGATTGGAGCCCACCCTAGGAACCTGGTAAGACACGGTACGTAGAACAATAATTAACCGGTACTATCTATCAGCATCCATCAATCAATTAAAGTGAGACGACTCTAATTATGCTATCAGATTCACAACACAACAATACGCAACGAATAATGCCTCCAAATATGAGTGAGCAAGACATACCTGCAGATAAATGAAAAGCACAAGCAACCTGCTACTACTGATAGACCTACCACTGCAGTAAGAATAAACTGAGACTACCAAACAAAGAAAATGTCAAAGAATACAAAAACAAGAATCATAAATAGAACAGACATACATGTGATGGAAACGAAGCTCATCATAAAATCTGAATGTACAGCAATGATTTTCTCCTTTGAATCACTCTGCTAATATACGTATAAACAATTGATACATTCACATTGATTTAAAAAAAAATGGCACTTAGTGATTCTAGTTGTGCTAGCTTAATTGAATACGCTGCAAGATCTGCTCGTTTTCGACTGTTGAAAAAACATCGTTCTCTATGTAAGCAACTAAAGTATCATTCATCCATTCATCTCCCAGCTGGTCACACAAGTGAGTCTTGATAGTCTCCATAGCAGAAAAAGCTCTCTCAACAGAAGCGGTGGCAATTGGTAAAACCAATGCCAACTCAATCATACGATAAACCAATGGAAAAACTGAATTTTTACCAGTTTCAACCATTTTCTTTGCAAGACTTTCCAAGTTGCTAATTTCCGAAAATTGAGAATCATGCCGCATGTTAGCAATGAAATTACTTAGTTGTTGCGGGAGACATAAATAATCATTTGCTGAGAAGTCCTCTTTATATAAAGAAGCAAAGCGCATGAGTTGATCACCGTTGAATTGAGAAAATGAATTTCTCGGATCAAGACATGCTATGCAACTAAGTAATTTAGTGCTAGCTTTTGAGAAACGATCATTCATCTCTTGGATAACCAAATCAACAACCTGGCATTTTAACCATGAGAAAATCATTAAGAATTGAAAACTTCGACAAACGAAATAAAACAATATACTTCCAAAAGTAATACCTGACAAAAGATCTCCACATAATAATACTGGTGATTGGTGATGAGTGGTGCTCCTTGCCTTTTATAACCAGGCCGTGTTATATTGCCATCCATGTCAATCAATGAAATAGAATTCAATTCACAGAATTTATTTACTTGGTCCAAAATTATTTTCCAACCATCTTCCCTATAGCTTTGTAACTGATATTTCACACTGCAGATCAATGACACAGCTTGAATGATATTTTTCTCCTTTTGTTGTAAGACAAGAGACAACTCACGTGTAATTCCCAATAAATATTTCATCAAGTGCAACACAAAAATAAATTCATAACTATCCATCTTTTCAATCAAACCTTCGGCAATCATCCTATTATCGGAACAAGTGGCATTATCTCGTACATTGTCCAACACTTGTTCAACTGAAGGCCACAAAGAACATAGACGAAGTAATGTCAGATAATATGGACCCCAACGAGTATCTGCACACTCCGCTTCTCGACCATTGAATTCCTTAACTAGCCTCTCATGCTCTGACCGCCTAAGTTGATCTGTCATTTTACATGAAGCTCCAGTTGCATTCACTATCATGGAGACCGAGCTAAAAAACTCTCTCACAACATAAAGTTCCTTACCAAGAGCAATAATAATCGACTGAAGTTGGCAAGAAAAACAATGACTATACATTGCATATGGGTTTTCTTGCAATATTAAGGATTTCAACACGTTAAACTCACCCCGCATGTTTGAAGCCCCATTGTATCCTTGACCTCTCAATTTTGATAATGATAAATCATGCTTTGCAAATAAAGCATCAATAGCACCTTTCAAGAAATGGGGACTAGTATCGGGTGCATGCACAATTGCGAGAAATCGCTCAATCACACATCCTTCTTTGTTCACGTATCTTAGAACAATTCCCATTTGCTCTTTCATTGAAATATCCCAAGCCCCATCAACCAAGAGTGTAAAAATCTTGTCTCCAATATCATTCACTATGGCAAGTGTGACCTCTGAAGCACAAGCATGTACAAATTGTTTTTGAGTTTCAAGGGTAGTCATTTGACTATTTTCAGGAGCACTTAGACTCAATACTTTAGAGATGTCCGGATTTCTTTGAATGTACCATTCAAGCAATTCAACAAAATTACCTCTATTTAAAGAACAATCCAACTCATCATTTTCATGAAAAGGCAATCCTTGCTTCAAAAGGAAATAAGTCACATCCAATAATGCATTTGAACGTGCGCAACAAATAGCATTCATCTCCCGGCTAAATGACTCCAACATATTTGTATTATGAATTTGATCTTGGAAAGACTCAAACTGTATTCTAGCATTATTGTGACAGCTATTCACAGCCCCAACATGAGCATTGAATTTTTCTAATGCTCTTTTCCAATTACAAAATCCTGTTTTTGTAAAAGCATCCACTGCATATCGACCTCCTTTATCTGATTGTTTGAAAAGATAACACCAGAAACAAAAGGCTGCATCTTTTGATATGCTATACTCTAGCCATGGAAACTTTCTATACCAAACTTCTTGAAAACTCCTATCATGAATACCAAAGGTACTTCTCGGATACGTGTGACCAATTAGTTGGCAAGGCCCCCTAGCCATGTACTCTCTTCGTACTTCATCTCGAATACTCACATCAAACTCATCAATTGGTTTCCTCAGTCCCGGATCACTAACAATATCATCTAAGTCCAATTTTACTTCTCCTCGAGGTTTAATTTCCACTATTTCATAACCAGTTTTTACATTGGAAGAGGAAGATGAACCACTACGAATTCGTTTAACACATCTCTCCATATTCTACATAAACAAAAACAAAAAATCCAAACAAATTAGCATAAATACTGACTTCATTCTTCTTACTAACAAAAATGCTCCATATAAAAATCCAAAAAAATAACACATCTCTCCATACTAATCAGTGTTGATTCTCTATTACATTGAAAAAATGGAAAAAAAAAAAATGGAGATAGGACTTACCAAAAAGCCTTGAAATCTAGCGGCGGCTTAAACAGTTTGACGGTAGGAAGATGATCTGCTGCTTAGGCCAGTTCGAGAAACGCTCCTTCCTTGGATTTTTTTTTCTTCCTTTGAGCTGGAATTTAGCGAAGGGATATAAGGGTTGAGGGAGGGAGAGTAACGGGGGCAGTGACCGAATAAATTACCACAATAGCCCCTCGAGTTGGACAAGTCGCATTTTATTGACTAGCACTTCTTGGCTTAGTGAGGAAACAAGATATATCTTCAATTACTAAGCTATTAGTATGCCAAGGAAACTTTAATTACTAAGCTGTTTTGTTATAAGTTTGAGTATAAGATAAATAAAAACTACTACTATTATTTTTTTGTCATGAAAATTAAAAACACTGCACTCTAGGATTGAGCCAAGCCACGAGCATGCCTCGGTAATAGCCCGGTCATTTTTTTTCGATTTTTATGTATAAAATTATAGTTTCGCCCGTTCAAATTTTTCCCGAATACAAATTTATAATTTCACTCCCTAATTTATAAAATCATAACTCTATCCCCGACTGCAAGAACGTAAAAAGTCACTGCATTCACAATAAAATTAATTGTACATGAAATGAAAATGAAATTCAAATTAAATTTAATGATGAAGACAAAGAATCATAATCTAGTTATTACTCTCTACTTTCCTTAAAACATTGTCCATTTTTTTTTTTAGTTTGTCCTCCAAAACATTGTCCATTCCATTTTTTTCATAACTACTCCACTACTACCCTTTATATTTTCTTCCGACTTTATCAACTTATTTTCATTGATGGTTGCTTCATGCAAATTACACTATGTTTGAGATCTGTTTTCAATTGAGAATATTGAATACATAAATATGATATGAAATAGCCTTTTTCTTAACTTGCATTAAGCAGCACTTTTGCCAACTTGAAATCAACCAGATTTAAGATTGTACAAAGCTACAATTTTTTCTTTTTTACTCATCTACTTTCCTAAGAAAAAGAAGGGGTGAAATTAATTAGTCCATGATCTGGTCTTCTCTAATATTTTTTTAATAGACAAATGGTATAATTATGAGTTCCATCATGTTGAAAAAATGAGGGTTTTTTTATATATAAAATGCGTTTATAAAGTTGAAATATAAATCAGAGCATGAGATCATGTCATAAAAATGAAAGTTGGATATTTTTTGTAAACACGTGATATAATAAATGTTGCATACTTTTTGTGGACGGGAGATAATACTTTTTAGCTGAGAATAATCATTTAGTGAGCAAGTCAAGATTAATGCAGTCCAACTGTTTGATCAAAGTCTTCAAGGAATAAAGTATTGGTGAATATCAAAAATCAACGTCAGATATTTCATAACACAATCAGAAGTGGAAAGATAATCAAGAACTAACTATTTACACTTACAGTATGTATTACATTAAATTCAAAATAATGGATATCGAGCTCCATGATCATCCCAGGCTTCATCATAAATGAAGGAATTAAAATTTAATAGAAAATTTATTAGAAAGATAGCACAACAGAGTTAATAAAGAGTAGGTTACTGAGGAAGAGCAGAGGCAAGCGCGATTACCACGTCGTGTGACAGATCTAGGGATCGCGGAAAGCTCTAGGGTCCAGAGGAATGACAGTGCTCGGGAAATCGGTTCTTTGCCCTGCAAGGGAATAGTAAGCAAGAATGTGAGCAGGGTCCTCAACAATTACTAGTCGTTGTCTCTCAGCATCGTGAACAATGTGTCGTGTTGCTGGTATCAACTCGATATTCCAGTTTGGCCTTGCCATAGCTAAGAGATCTCGGCCATCACCAGATGCACTGTACCCTTGCACCCACAAGTATCTAAGAGCAGACAACTGAAGAGCAGCTGTAGCTAGTGCACGTTCGCTGAAACTACAGCCTCTCATTTCGAGTTTTTGGAGGCTCGGGCAACCCTTAGAGAATTCCAGAAGACCTTCGTCGGACTCCCCAACATAACCGAGAAGCATATATGTCACTTTAGGACTATACTGCCCTATGTAACCGAGGCCTACGTCTGTCAACCCCCCTTTGCGGAGATACAAAGCAAACCTAATGAGTTTATCACAACCTATTAATAGAGATCGAACTCCATTGTCAAGAGGTAGATCTGTTACACTTTCCGCTCTTTCGAGTAAGACCAACCGGAAGTCACGTAGACTTTTTGAGTGCATACCCATGCATTCCAATGCTGCATTTGTAATATCGGAGACATATACTGCTAAGTATTCCAGTTCAAGGCATCCTTCAGCCAAAGCGATTAGTCCTCTCTGTGAGACCACACCTTCGACATCTTCCATATCTTGCTCATCAGCTCCCGGCTCTATCCTAAGCCTTTTCATGCTTTTACAGTATCGAGCAAGAACCTCCAAACCCCTATCTCCAAGAACATTTCTTGCCTATTGCATATAAATTGAGCAAAATTGAAATTATAAAATGATAAATAATCCAAAAAGTAATAAAACTGGTTAGGCACACTCATCATTCAAAAATTCAAATACGAAAAAAAAAAAGGTCAAAATTTTGTGCTGCCAAAATAATACCCCAGCCCCAATGAGCATAATAATAAAACCAAGAAACAGCACAGGATTGAGAATGAATATCAATTGCCAGTGTCACATAGGGATGAACAAAACAGATCATCTTCTCTCTAAGCTTTAGTGTGAAAATCAGTTTGGCCACTATATCAACTAGCCCATCCATAGGATCAAGCGATTTTGACATAATAGTATATCACTCAAATGCTCTCTAGAATAGTAAATAAGGTTTTCGAGCATGTCAAAAAGATATTTGTAAATGATTCAACAAAACTGTAAATGTAAGTGATCAGCATCAAGTTTAACACATGGAACCAAGTTGTAGAGGACTTCGAGCAAATAAAAACTTTTCACTTGCATGTTAAATAAAAAGCTCAAAAAGTTTACCTCAAGAGCTTCCAAATTAGGACATGTTTGTAGTATCTGACAGTGGCCTTCAGTGTCGAGCATGGCATAAACGAGATCCAACTTTTTAAGCTTCGCAGCAATAGGATACACAAGTGGCAGCTCTGCTCTTCCCAAATAGGTAAGTCCCAAACGGCACAATTTTGGGGGGAATAAAATTGAACTATACCTTTCCAATTGCTCGGAAGGAGCAACTTCACCATTCTGAGCTGGAGGCTCAGTTACATAGCCGCCTGCAAACTCTTCCAGTTGACCAGCATTTCTGAAAAACTCAACTAGCTTCAAAATATCACAATCACTAATTTTCACGGAGGTCAAAGATGGGCATCTCCTCGCTAGCAAGTCAATGTCTTCAGATCTAACTCTCTTGAGATCAGTAGTGAAGAAGTTTAGGTTTTCAAGAACAGTGTTGTTTGAAGCAAGCTGATGCAGCCACTCCCCATCTAGCTCAGTTATCATGCTCTCTTCTATATATAAAGTTCTCAGATTCCTATTAAGAAGCACACCATTAAGTTTGGGTCCTTTGGGATACACAAAGTTCGTGATTTCATGATCTCAAATTTAAGCCTCATGTCTCAACAATCCAGTATGCAGTATTGCAAATTCAATCATGAAAATTGATAAGATCTGAGAAAAACATGAAAAATCCTTACCCATGATTACAAGTTCACAAAAAATAGTGATTGTTAAGAAACAGTAACATATATAGTAAAAAAATTGACCACAAATTACTATCGATCAACATCAGAAAAAAGTAAAAAAGTAAGTCAAACTTTTGTCAGAAAAAGGGTATTAAATATCAAGAAGACAGACGTATTATCCAATAAGTTCAAATAATTGAGCTCCAGCAATTAATAATTCAATCCACAACATCATTAACCCTAGACAACAATACCAAAAACATAAGTAAATCCAAATTCCGGCTTCGAACTCACAAATAAAATCATTCAGATTCATACAAAATCGTTTGAAGGAAATCAAAAAAATTCAAAGAAAAAATAACAAATCTGTAATTTATACCTGCAGGCGCGCCCTATATGCAAGAGGCCATCCGTACTGAAACCGGAGCACCTATCGATCTTCAAAACCTCGAGCACAACGCCGGCGGCTGACGTGGCGAGCAGCTTGAGATCGGAATCCGAGACAATCATGCGCCTGAAGTGCAGCGCCTTCATCCTGGTGAAAGATCTGGCGACCTCCTGCACCCAGGGCGCAGCGTAGCCGCCCCAATCCTCGCCGATTAGGTTGAACATGGCGGCGCGCGGCTTGCCCTTGATTTTGAGCGATTCCAGCTGAGGGAAGCGGCGCGAGAGCTGCGCCGGAGTAGCGGTGTAGCAGAGAGCGATGGTGACGTGCTTGCGGGTGATGGCGTCGATCTCGTACCAGCGCTTGCAAACCAGCGACACCGCGTCGCGGTCACGCGCGTAGGGAATGACGCACTCCCACACGGTGTCATCCGGCCCGCCGCCGCCGCCGAAGCTAGGGATTCTTCGTTGAGTCGTCGAATTGGTCATTTTCAGAGGATTTTTTGGGGTGTTAAGGGCTTTGGGAGAGAGAAAAGGTGCGACAGGTGGGTTGAAGAAGAGTAGAAGTGCCGAAAGGGATGCTTATTGTGGCCAATAGAAATAGCTAAATATCAATTCGTATTATTTTATTTTTCTCATTTTCTTTTTTCCTCTGTCTATGATCCATTCTTTTTAAATATTTATTGTTACCAAATTAATAAAAACACATTCACCTCCACAGTTGGAGTAAAAGCAATTCACCTACTAACTCTCTAAATAACTTAAATTTTTGACTTAGGAAAACGTCTTATCAACAGATAAATAATATTGTAGCTCAATAAAAATAAAAATAAAAGTAATCAAACGTACAATAATACAAATTACAAAACAATTGTGCAAATATCATATAGAATGTCTGGTGTTCAAGTTCACCTTCACGTAATATTTAAAATTATTTGTTTATTTACTAAAAAACAAAATTGAAAATTTTGGAACTATACCACAAATAAATAATTGAAACATCGGAACAAGGTAAAGCCAGCCCAATATGTCCCTTGGGTGTGACGTAACTTTAATTTCTATTCAATGGTCATAAATATTCATTCAGGTACTTGACGTTACTTTCCAGGTGTTATCTCAACCTATCAAACACAAAATACCATTTTTAGGTATTCTCTCAAGTTATTAAAT
>JAYDZE010581808.1:0-11080 GCA_034509125.1 Monilaria moniliformis | reverse complement strand
AAATACATCAATAAATGAATGTCATTTCAACTCAAAACTAATATATAACATTTAGAGAAGTAAGAAAATACATTTTTTCTTAATAGATTATCATTTTTTAAATTTTTTAAATCTAAACGTTTTATATTAAATGTTATAGTAAAATATATAAAAGTGAAATGATGGACATAACTTTCGAATATTGAATCAAAATGCATTTTTTCATATACATTGGGAAAAAATCTTATTATACTAACTTTTAAACGTTGGAAAAATAATAAATTAATTAAGTTTGAAAACTAAATAACGAGAACTCGTTAATTTTCGAGTTGACTCTATGTGTTCAGGTTATCTTCGGGCCAACTCTATCGGATTGCGGGCTATTCGGTTTAGGGTCATTCGGGTTGAGATTTTTTTCGGATTGTGATTTTTCAACCCTAACCCTATTGGGTTGTCGGGTTAATCGGATCAACCCACAGATTTCGGGCTAAATTGACATCCCCACTAACCACATTATTCTGGATAATAGTCGTGTTCTAGTACAACTAACGATTCCAAATGGTTGAATCGATCCAAGTATAAAGTTATTTTTATAGCTTATACTAATAATTTATAATATAAAATAAATATCGATCGAATTTCTACGAGTTACTGACTAGTAATTTTATTAACTTGTATTTGAAGTATTCGGAATTCAGAAACATTTTTAGGAAACTGCATCTCTTAAGCCGTTCCAATTCTTTTCCCATCTTTCCTTTGCAATCTTCCACGAAATACAATTTCTTCGTGTTAATTTGATTGATTATTCGTCTGCAGCCCACTTCAATTAATTAATTAATTTTGGGTTTTGTTCTCTGCTTGCTTATATCCTTTTCAGGAAGAACGAGGAACAAGTCAGTGAAATTGCTGGACAATACTACAGGAAATGGGAGGCAGGGCTACCTCTAAAACAAAGTCGAGAGGCGACAAAATTTCATCAAAGGTTCGTCTTTTTCTTTTTTCTTTCAATCAGTATATGCTTGTCGCAGTTCTTAATTTTAAAGAATCTCGATTTATATGCCTAATTAGGTTAAGTTTGCCGTTATTTTCTGAATTTGTATTTTCTATTATGAGGTGTTTAATTATATGTTTATGAGCTTGATTTACCTGTTTAAGAACGAATTTCATGTGTTATGCGTTCAATATTACTTGTTTCAAAGTGAAAAAAACAAAAAAACTAAATTGTTGATGAGCCCTAATTTTTAAAATTGAACTTTGGAGTCCAGAATGTATTCCCATCTGTTTCCTTTTTCTATTGTTTTTCCCGTTATATCGACATAAATTGTAGAATGAGCTTTCATTGGGATGGATTTTGCTCACATTCTATGTATGGATCTACTTTGGGTGAAATATGTTAAATGGTTAGCATTTCCAGAAAAAGAGTAGAAGAAAGGAATCAAAGAAGCGTCGCCGGAGTTCTGATTCAGTTAGTTCATCATCTGATGATACCGCATTGTACTTGCGACATAGATCCTCAAAAACTGATCGTAGGAGAAGGCTAACTAAGATTAACAAGCGTCGTCGTCATGACTCTCCCTCGTTAGATTCAGATTCGTCATCCACTAATGACAGTGATTACAAGACAAGGAAGGCCCGAAGGTCACGAGTTGTCTTAAAAGATGTAAAAAGAAAACGCCGCAAGAGATCTATCAGCACCATTGGTGATGTAGATGCAACCAGTGGAAGAAAAAGGAAAAGATCGGGTAAAGATCATGTCATTAAGCCAATAAAGAAATCCTCGAAGAAGAAATCCAGAAAATTAGTGAGCAGTTCTTCAGGCTCTGATTCTGAAAGCCACTCCTCATCCCCAAGTAGAAGTAGTAGCAGTAGTGGAGATGATAGGCGTCAAAAGAATAAAGTAGTTCCTGATAAGGAAAAAGAAAGGCTGAGACTTAGGCAATCACGCAAGGATAAGCAGAAGCAGAAAGATAGGAGTCCAAGTTGTACTTCAGTTGGTAGGGGGAGCAACCCTGGTTTTAGTGTAGGTAGCAGTGACAGGGAACTTTTTCCTGTCGACAACTCTAGACGCCTGAGGTCAGTTATCACTTTTGCTGATCGACCCTGTGATGAAGACGAGAGTAGATGGGAGATGGATCCACATAAAGAAGAGATTGTGTACGATCAAAATGATTATCCTTCTCCCAGAAGCCTTGACAGTAATGAATGGGGAAGTAAGATGGAGTCAGGTAACCAATCAAATGTTGCATTCAGTGACAGGATATACCTAAAAAACATTGCTGGTAACGAAGTATGCGAACTGGGAAAATCTAGAATTGATGATGGTGATCATCATCATCAGTCAGAAGGTTACATAAATAAATCTGAGGAGAAAGAGATTGACACGTCTGTTCCTGTTGCTTTGGGAGGGGATGATCTGGAATCAATTCTGAGGCAGAAAGCCTTAGAAAATTTGAGGAAGTTTCGCGGTATGCCCCAAACTCATCCAAGGAGGAATATGGTGGAGAGAGATAATGAGACTAATGTGGCTACACTTTCCGATAGAACAGTTAATATTGTTGAGAAATTTTCAATTGAACATGGTGTCTCTGATGCTCAAGAAATGAATCAGAGAAATGAGCTCCTGTCGCAAAGAGAAATTGCAGAGGTTGTGAAGCTCCCGGATAGCGAACACATGGATAATGAACATGTTGAGGAGAAACCCGTGGATAATGAACATGTTGAGGAGAAACCTCGAATGGTTAATCTGAGTATCACTCCTCCACGCAATGGATCAGCACTTGTAGAATGTTCGGAAGAAGATAAGAATCTCAGTTCTCCAGCTGTTGAGGCGAAGGCTGTATCAGGGTGCGACACTAGTCCTGGAGCTGGAGTTACTAAAGCAAGTTCCTCTAATGTCGAGCCGGTTCCTGGGGAGCATAGCTCTGGACAAACAAAGGACAGTTCTCAGTTTGAGCAGAAAACAATGACAGTGATGAGGGGAGGCGAACTTGTACAGGTAATAATGACCTATTTGTTAGCTGATTTTGGTGTTGGATGTTTACTTCTGTTGATATAGTACATTGAAGGGAAAATACACTTGTTTAGCCCGAACTTTAGTCAACACATTATCTAAGCCAAAATAAATTAATTTAATGGCAATTTTAGCCCATTAGTGATTTTGGAAGTAGCCGATATTTTACGTGTGGTATTTCCATCCGTATAAATTTAATGAGGTGGAAAATTGAGATATTCCATGTCATCAACACGACATCGTTTTTAGTTCTTTTTTAAAGACATAAAACGACATTGTTTTGATGATGTGGGATATCTCAAATTTCCACCTCATTTAACTTATACGAGTGGTGATGCTACACATAAAATCCTACTACCAACTGGACTTTCCGACGCCGGAAATCATTATAGTCTAAAATGTCAGGTATCAATTTATGAGGCTTGCATAATGTATTAATTTGAAGTTGAGGCTAAAACTATCACTACATCTATTCATGGAACTAAATGAGTGTATTTTATTCAACATATGGCAAATTATAATTCTTTGTGTGGTATCTGTCATTCGAATCTTTATGTAGGTGAGCTATAAGGTATACATCCCAAAAAAGGCCCCTGCTCTGGCCAGGAGGCATCTGAAGCGGTAAGAAAGTAGAAGTGGATTTTGGCTTATAATGCCATTCAAAAGAGATTCTGGTTAAGCTTTCTTGTTTGCTGGAAAGTAGTGTGTGAACCTTTGGTGTTTTTATTGGTCAAGCTACCTAATTGTTTTTTAGTTATTAATTAAAATTGACTTCACCATGTACTATTTTCTCAAAGTTTGCTGTCTCTTTTGGAGAATATATTGATCTGATCAAATCAGCCATTGGCATTGGCATCTCTCTGCTTAAAGGATGCTCTTTTATTTTTATTTTTGTATTATAGTTGTTAACTCTGTGTTTCTGTTAATTCTGTTGGATTAAACTCAAAATCATTATTTTGCTCCATTTTGCCAGTCTCCCAAAAATCAAGTTATGGACTAATTTCTTCCTTTTCTACTGAAATCATTCAAGTCTGTTTCTGTTCAGCAATATGAGTGTCAGTGTTATATTCTTAACTATTGATTATTTTTCAAGAGGGTCAATTTTCCAAGGTTAAAGTTTAATTTTTTAAGGGATAACATGCTTTAGCTCAATAATAAGAGTTGTTATTAATTTTAGCCTAGTGAGTACATAATATTATTTTTAGACTCAATAAATAGGATTTATGTTATTTTTATCCCGACAATAAACTTTTTATATTGAAAAACACAATTGGATTCGAAACTGTGCTTTAAAATTGTAACCGTCTCTCACAGGTTGAACATCAACCGATATATCGGTTCTACCGGTTCGGTTCCGACTCTAGAATTTTTGGAACCGTAACTGGTGGTTAACCACCGATTTTGGACCAAGGTCGGGAAAAATCGTTGAAAAACCGGGGAAAAAACCCGTTAAAAACCGTTGGTTTCGGTTCAAATTGAAATTACAAAATTTATTCCCGGGCTGATTCTAGTTTCAATTTTTTGCTGAACCGGAACCAAAATTTGAGTCGGTAGTTTGTGAAACGGCAGCAATATTATTTATGATTGTAAATTATAGGCAAAATGTTGTCAGTTTATGAACTCCACTAGATCGAAAAATATTAGACAACCTTGGATCAAACATCTTTAGAAGTTTTGGAATCTAATCAAAATTTCCATTAAAACACTAGTCTTAGCACTTTTAACTTTTCTAGATTTTAAAAAAGAAGAAAAATAAACCCCTTAAAAGCAACATGGTTTTGAAGTCGCGACTAGGAGAGTTCGCAACTTAGTTTGGTGCGGTTTGACACAAAATCAAATCAAACTGTAAAATACGGCTTGATGGTTTTTTTGAAACCAAATCGACCTGTATTAACGTCAAAACCAAACAAAACTATATTAATACGATTTGGTGCATAGATTCAAGAATTATATCTTGCATGTAACAACATGAATTAGCCCCAAATTAATTATACCGAACGAAATTTTGCCGCATGAACTACTATTTTCAAATTAAAAAGAAAAGAAAAAAGAAATTCTTGATAATAGACAAAGGTATAGGCAAAATGTCTCAAATTAATAACTTATTATTATCACTAAAGTTTTTAATTAATTTAATTATATTACGATTTATGTTTGATTTGGTTTATATTTGGAAAAATCAAATATAAAATATAAATCATATTTCTCAAATTATAAAATAAATGAAGCAACAAAATGTATTTGATTTGATGGTGACGAGGCCGCAGGCGCAGCAAGGGGGATAACCGCAGAGGAACCTTATCTCCAACACCAACAAAATGATGGCAAACATAAAATTAGTATCCTTCCCCAAAAAGCAGCACGCGCTAAACCCGAAACAGATGTTTGACCCGAACCCGTTATCTCTAAGCGTTCCCGAAACCGAATTCGAATCATGGCTCCGCGACTCCGGCTACCTCGAAATCGTCGACCAGCGCTCCACCGACCTCCACCGCCTTTCCACCGCCGCCAAGCCCTCTAATTCCGCTGCCGAATCAGCCACCACTTCGATGAGTAGCAGCGGAGTATTCCTCGTCTCGCAATTCTTCTCCCGCATCTGGACTCTGCTATCGCTGCTCACCTTCAACCCTCTGTCGAAGCTCGCCGCCAGCGATTTCTCCGGTGATACGCCGCCCTGGACTGTGGCGTTCTTCGGCTCTTCCGAATCGTACTCGTTCCCGTCTTCTCGCTCTCAGGCGCGCCTCCGTGTCCACGAGAACGTCAAGCGCTTTGCTCGCAACTACACCACCCTCTTCGTCCTCTTTTTCGCTTGCTCTCTGTAAGCAATTGTCTCTCTCGTATATTTTCTGGATTTGTTGGGAAATTTTTTGCACCTTTTGGATTAAATTGGGGGAATATTGTTTTGTGCAATTGAAGCTTAAGAATTCGCTGCAGCTTTTCTCATGAAGCTTAAACACTTGAGAATTCGTGTTATTATCCCTTGCATTTAGTGGCGGAGACAGAAATATTGGTTAGAGAGTGTTAACGTTTTCAGCTACAAGTGCTAATATTGAAAATTTTCTGAAAAATAAAAATTCAGATTTAAACCCCTGCTTGCACTCATAGTGTTTGATATAATGCAGGTATCAGTTGCCTATAGCTCTTTTTGGTCTTCTTTCGTGCTTGGCGCTTTGGGATGCATTTAAGTTTAGTGGTGATCGGTGGGGGTTGGACAAATACCCTCTCTTAAGACAAGCTCTGATCCGCACTGCTCAATGTTGTGAGTTGGTTTTGCCGCCTTCTTATTTTTTTAGTAGTTGTTTTGCATCAATGGGATACATGAACAAGAAGCTATATGAGTATATTATTATGCTTTTGTTTTACAATATCAATTCCTTCTATGGTTTGAAAGATCATTGGGGATAATGTTGGCAAAAACTTGTGTGCATCCACCCCAATTATGATTTTACCAAACCGCAATTAGGGATTATTAATCTGCAATTAGAGTTTACTAATTCTCAATTAGGATTTGTTAATCACAATTAGGATTTAATTATGGCTGATGCACCGTGCATCCGGATGTACCTCATATATAATTTAAGATGTAAGCTATGCTTTCTTTGCCTCTGAATGTTGTTACACTCTATAGCCTAATATGATGTGCTACTCAGAGGTTGACGCCACGAGTGTCTGTGAGGACAATTGTGATTGCCAGTTTGCCACTGAAAATGCTAAAATCAGAGAAAAGGGACAGCTAAGCTGATTTCGCATTTCTCTTTACCCCATTCTGCTTTTTGCCAAGTTTCCGAGGGTAGCAAAAAGGAAGATGGCATACAATGGTTGAGGGCATTTCGTAGTTATATTACTTGGAACGTGGTGGGGGACATTTCTTGGGGCTGGTTAGTTTCGTAGTTGATTTACTTGGAACGTGGTGGGGGACATTTCTTGGGGTTAGGTTGGATGGAGGTCAGGTTTGGGTTAAAATCATTTTCATATATTCATGACTTGCCTTTGGGATTGTAAAATCTTAAATTGATTATCTAGCTTAGGAGAACCTATGAATGAACATAACTGATTTGAGTCACATTACACCAGAATTTCTCCAAAGTATGGTGCTCTTCCGCATCAAATTCTTTGCTATTGACATCCTCCAGAGACCAATATTTTCATGGTAAATATTGTTGGGTGCTTTGCTATTAAGGATTGTTCTTCTTGCCAGTTGTTCTTTGTTCTAGGGTCAGATAGTTTTTTTTGTCTTCTGCTATTTGGAGAGATTGTTATGATAAACTCTTTATCATCGGGAACAAACTTTCTCTGCTATTATGTGCCTTAGGAATATTCACTAATCTCACTTCTTGCAGTGGCTGCGGTAATTCTGTTTATTTCCAACGTCCAGTTCGCCATATTCTGCGCTGTTACTGTCAGTTTTGCAGGTATATGTGTCCTCACGATCATTGTTTCACTATCTCGTTGCTGGTCCTTCACGGGCTTCTAGTGATTTATACGAGCTCGTTTACTAACTTTTATGTCTGCAGTCATGATTCTACATGCTTCATTTAGGAAATTGACTCCGGCAAGGCAACTCGATCAAAGAGGTGGATATAGGACGATGGCTAGGGGACAAGGCTAGGCACTTTATTTATTCGAAGAAATTATTTGGATGCTTCATGTGGTACGGTTTCCTCTGCTCCAGTCGATTTGCTGGCAAAGAAATACCCGTTGCATCTCAGAAAACTCGCAGCTTGATATAGCGTTGGGTTTGTCTTTCATCGTCTTCCCAAATGTGATCAAAATTGCACAAGAAATCATATTTTACTTCTTTCTAATATGATAAATCAATTTTTGTAGCTATACACCATAGCTTGATGTAATTCATGTATTATGATGTAATTATAAATATACTCAACTGAAATTGCAGGCTTGGATAGTTGGATGAATCTTATTTTAGATGTTAGATTAAATGAATTGTGTTGCTTTGTCATAAATAGGTGATGTTACAAAATCAAAGCAAAAGAAGATGGAGAGTAGCACCTAAAGCCCGAACAAGGTCGGAAATAAGTAGAGTTATAAACTAGACGGGGCCTACCTAGCCCGACGTAGGCTTGACTTGCCAGAGCGAGTGGATCTACGTCGGGCAATCCTATTGAGATGGACTCCATCTCGGCTTTTTCTGAAACTCAACCTAAGCTTGCCTAAATAATAGTACTTTTTATTATTTATATTTTATTTAAAAGTTAATAATATATATATATGTATATGAGAATCTAATTCTATATGAAAAGATCACTTCATTTTAAAATTTGTAGTCTTTTTTATATATTATTTGCTTTCTTGAGCTTAATTTCTAAAGGCCAGAAATCATAATATGTCCCAACACTTGGCAGTTTATACAAATACGTCCAGATAATTAACTAATAATAACATAGAGGGATTTAGTAATCTAATTCCTTTTCATCCAACAATGTCTCGTTTACCTTATCTTATTTAGCATCCTTAATTTTTATTAATTTTGTATTGCCTTACAAAACAATCAAAATGATTTTTAGTTTATTTAAGTGTTTAGTAATTTAAATTCGCATTATTTCTACTTTGTAATCTTTGTAAAGACAATCTTATTTTATTACTTATTTAAGACTTCGTGCACGTTTCGCTCATATTGAGGATTACTGTAAACAATAAGTGAAGGACTCACAGATTCATCGTCACTTTTTCCAATTGTACGAAAACAAGTTTGCACTTTAAAATTAACAAAGTTGAGAAATCTCTCACTTTGTTATCAAGGAAATCCCAAGATGATCAACGGTTAATTCTACCGTTTAAGTCAAACTTATAAGGTGGACTACACACAGACAGATCTAATATTGAGACTTTTCTTAATAACAATCGACACTTTCGTCGGTAAACTTTATATATATCAACAAAATATTCCTTAATTGATGACCATTCAATTTAACTAAATTCGTGAAATTATCAAACCTTAATTAATTCCACCATTTCCATAAAAACCTTAAATCCCAAATCTCCGACAAAACCCTCATGTCTTAATCGCATGACACTCTTGGCACGCAGACACAAACGACTTCAAAATGTTCCTCTTAAACCAGTTAGATTTCGATTTCTTCGCCCCTTTCCGATCAGCAACAACGCTCTCACTCGTCCTCCTCGGCCTCGGTCCCTGCTGCTTCAGCGCCGGCGCCGCCGCAATCAGCTGCCACCGCCGCGACGCTCCGTACTGATACTGACAGCTCATCACAACCGGCGATCTAACAATCCTCTCTTTCCTCCCCGCCGCAGCAGCGCCGCTGTAGTCATGAGCCCGCGGCGATCTCCTCTCAGACGCCTCGCTGGTGCTGGTGCGGGCGCTGGTGCTGGTGCTGGTGCTGCTCCTGCTGTTGGTGCTGTTGCTCCGCGACGACATCAACGAGTCCTTGCTGCCGATGCTGCTCGCCCGGCTGGTCGACCGCGAGTAGGAGTAGGAGTAGGAGAAGGTATTCCCCGCTTGGACGGGGAAGGCGTGCGGCAGAAGCTTCCCGTTGGAGAAGAGGTGATCGGCGGGGGAATTCGGGGATGCCGGCGACGTCACGCTCCCGAATTCGAACTCGTCGGAATCCTGGCTTATGACCGGGAAGGAGAACTTGTCGCCGGAGGGTATGCGTTTTGCTCGGCGATTGGTCTCCATCGGTCTGATCAGTATGAGATATGACGTGATATGTTGCTTCCATTTCATGCCAAGATATATGTATATATATATGAATAGATATGTAGTATTGTGTGTGTATGGAAAGGGTGTCATTGACATAAACAAAGGATAGAAGGTTGTAACTTTTTGGGTCCAAAGGGATCCACATGTCCGGGGATGGGAATTAAGGTTGGGTGGTGTACATTATTGTGTTGTGGGGTTAATTAATTCAATAAAGCCGAGTGGTCAAATTGTGGTCACTCGCACAAGAGTGTAATAGTTAATGTATTCGAAAAAACAATAATATATTCTTTTACATAATAGTCAATTTTACATCAATTTCAGAGAGAGATTATAAATTTAATTTTATTAGCTAAACTAATTTTAACATAATTGATCTGATTTTTTAAAAAAAAACCACATGTAGACAGTCATAATCTAATTGTTTAGCATACTCTAATTAATTAATCTAATTGCCAAGATTAGTTTGGATAACGTGGTCATCAATGATACAAGGAGCGTGGTCGTGCGGCTCACTTAATGAGTGCATAATCACATATTGTATGTAATCTAGAGTTCCAATACATACACTTTATTCACCCATATAACATCAATTCTTACTTTACACACATGTATGGTTTGCATAAAATAAAAAATATAAATATAAATTAGGAACTATTTTTAGTTTTGAGATCGTAAAGACTTACGGTGGGTTCATCACATTGCTGAATGAATTCATGATCTTATACTCAAATCTTATCAGATAAAAATCCACTGTTTTGATGCAGGCCGCGAGAGCGGTACCAAATACAAGCAAACTCTAAACACTATATATGATTACAAAATAACAAGGGTTAAGCTCGGCCAGTGAGATTATATGGAATAAACTTCGTTGTCGAGAGGAAAACAACCTGAATCACCAACTAATGCCTCTAAATGATCGCTTAGTGATAAAAAAGGTAAGATTGGAGAGAATAGCTACCGAATTTGAACCTACTAGAACAGAAAACCGCGATCTTGGGAGCAAGATTATTAGAAAAGTTGTTGAGATTAATGATGGTCATGTAATGGCTAGACTTGACTGGAGTGGATTATTGATCGGCTGATATCATAATTGAGATATCCTAAATAGACTAGATTCTAAGACCAAGACTAATGATGGGTTTTGAATTAATCTGATTGTGCGTAGACGGAAATGATTTTCAGATGACAAAACAATAAGTTCAAGATTAGATTATTAATTATAACACTGATCTTGAGCTTATCTCTACTATCAAACACACCCTTAACATTTATTCATTTTTGTCCCAACACTATCAAACATTATTCTTTTGTATGTGAAAATACAAAGGCTATTTCGCACTTAATAAAATAATCTCACATTAAATTTCGTTCATGCTAACACATTATCACAATTAACACACATATTCTTA
>JAYDZE010581797.1:0-11081 GCA_034509125.1 Monilaria moniliformis | reverse complement strand
ACTTCATTGTAAAGCTTCTTTCTTTCTGAGCATTCTTGGAGATACTTCTTCTTCAGTAACTCACACTCTTCATGGTATTTATTCTTCAGAAGTTCATGTTCCACACCTAAAATCAAATAAAACACAGCACACAAAAGGTCAATTATAGGCCAAAAAATTCTCAAACGAGACATGAGATGATTAAGAAGGGTGACGCACTCAGATTCTTAAGAGCAGTGAAAGCTTCAGAACCAAGTAAAGAATCAATAGTGATGCTCTTTACTTCATTGCTTAGGCGTGCATGTTCTTCTCTGATACTCTGCAAGCGGAGTGATAACGATTAGACTTAACGCTGGAAAAAATTCTTTAAAGAAAATGTATGTGCCATAAATTATATACCTGTAGTTTGTTGCTAAGACCTTCAATTTTCCGAAAAATCGGAAGAGTCGGTGAACATGCTTCCTGAGTATCATAAGAAGCAACACTGGTATCCACTGAATCACAATTTCCTTCACATCCTGAGCAACATCTCAAAGTCAAGAAAGGTAAGTTCCAGATCAAAATTGAACTCCCATTAATCAACAAAGAAAATTTCCAATAATTTTTCACACTTTATATTAATCTGAACTGCACCGAAAATGGATATTTTCCGAACACAATTGAGCCACATAATATTTAACTGCTTTCATCTCCCAAAAGAAGGAAAACGCAGAATTCACCAAAATTTTGGTCAAGATTTTCAAGATTCCATAACCTAGCAATATCTGAAACCTCGTGTCGAGAAAAAGAGAAGAGAACGACAAAAAAAGCAGAATACCTGAACTTTCCTGTGGTGTCTCAACAGTTTCATCTGCAACATCATTTAAAATAAAACCCGATCAGAGTCAACTTCAAATTCACTACCTAATTGCAGATATATGTGAAAACATTTATATACAACCCAGAATTTCAAACTGACCAGCATTACTAGGGGATAGAGTAATAGCCTGATCAAAACTCGAACAAAGGATTTCCAGGGCTTGATCTGTAAAAGGGAATCCAAAGACAAAGACTTATACGATGAAACAAACAAACCCAAAAAAGTAGAGAGGGAGAGAGAAATCAAATGTGTATGCGCGCGTGAGTGTGGAAAAGAGAGTATACCATACCGTCCATGATTGCAGTTAGAATAAACGAGAGCCAGTCTGTGAAATTGAGTAGAGATCGAAGAGAGAGAGAGAGAGGAATGGTGAAAGAAAAGTTGAAACGGTCGGAAAAGGGGTGTTTTTTAGTTTTTGAAAACAAAAATTTGAAATTAAAGTGGTCTGAGGCGTTCAGTCGTAGATACTATCTATAACGGCTATAATAATATAGTAGAAAACGCTAGCTTGGGCCGGGCCCGGCCGGGCCGGGCCGGGTTGGAGCGTTAATGACTGAGCGCTACCTTGTTGTGCTTCAATCCGTCTACCAAAAATAGTATCATTCTATTTATAAAAAATTTCTCACAACATAAAAACACAATATCCCTAAACATCAATCAATTTACAACTTATATCAGTAGGATCCACCACTTTTTTTCTCTCCAACCATTTTTTCACTCTTTCTCTCCTACTTTATCAACCTTTTTTTTTTCCTCTCCAATCAATTTTTCTTCATATCTCTCTTATTTTATCAATTGTATATTAAAACCTGTGTCGTCCACCAATTAGACTATTTTTTGTGGACGGGGGAGTAATTATCTGCAAAAACATGTATTCTTATTTAAATAATGGTTACTCCTGAAAAATTATGGCAAAATGGAAAAGTCTGCAATACATGTAAATACTCATTATTTCCTACTACACCTTTAAAATTAGTATTTGCAAGGATGAATCTGGAAAAAACTATCGAATTTGATGGATATACAAAAGTGCCAAAAATAATGTAGGCATACACTAAATTCTAACATTGAAATATCGTGTTTGGTCGTACATTAACGTTTTCTACAAGTTGAATTGTGGAGGAGTTAGTAGCAAGGATGAATTTGTCTTTCTTTATAAAGATCGATTCATATAAATATGCAGAAAAAAATTCAGTCATTGTCCCCTGCCAAAACTCTATTCAGATACAGCTAAACAAACTCCAAAATCAACTCATCCATTTTCTGCAGCAAGCATCAAAACTCATCATCTTCATGCACAACAAACCATCCAATAATCTAGTGGAAAATGTGCAATGGAGCTTGAAGAATTTAGGTCATTGGTGAAGAGGCCATCATCTCTCATGTGCCCAAACAACATAGTTAGCACAGCGTAAACATGGTCGCCTTGTGGATGGATTCGATCAGCAACAACAAAACTGTGAATCTGCTTCTCAATCTCAATCCAACTCGTACCTGTTTCTTTCGCAACTCCTCTCTCCTTCATCTTCTTGACTGTTCTTGCTCTTTCCTTCCACCACCCTCTAGAAGAGTATATGTTGGCCATGGAGACAAACGGCACTGGACTATCAGGCGCCGCCTGAGCCAGCTTCTCAGCTGCATACTTCCCCACATCAACATCGCCATAGATGCTGCAAGCACCGAGCAATGCTTGCCAAACAAGTGCATCTGGTTTCACCTGTAACCCGTCTATGAACCTCTTGGCTTCTCTTAATAGCCCTGCTCTGCCGAGCATGTCTACTACACATGCGTAATGCTCCATCCTAGGCCTCATTCCATATGTCTTCTCCATGGATTGTAAAAACTCCATGCCCTTATGCAGTAACCCTACATGACTACAAGCATGAAGCAAGGACAGAAATGTAACATCTGTTGGTTCCACGCCGTCTGACTTCATCTGTTTGTATAACTGCAGCGCTCTCAACCCATCACCATGGCGAGCAAAAGCTGCAATCATGGAGTTCCACGACACTTGATTCTTCTTAAACATACCCTCAAAAACCATAACCGATCCTTCCAACTCCCCACATTTGGAATACATGTTGATTAAGCCATTGCTAACAAAGACATTCAAAGCAAATCCCTTCTTGATCACCATAGAGTGAATCTGCATGCCTAGACCCTGAGAAGCACCGATGCCAAACACCCCAAGAATGGCGGAAATCATGTTGGGGTCGAGATTGGCTCCCGCCTTCACCATCTTCACAAACAAATGTAGAGCCTCTTCCTCGTATCCGTTCTGTGCAAAACCAGCAAGTATAACAGTCATAGACACCTCATCAAGAACCTCAGCAGACTCAAATATCCGCCACGCCTCCTCCACACAACCACATTTTGAATACACATCCATCAATGCACTCTCGATGCACAAATCCGATTGATACCCCATCTTACAAACTACACCATGAATCTGAGCACCCTCCTTGAGCGCCTGCAGTCCAGAGCAGGCCGTCAGCGCAGCCAAATACGTCAAACCATTCGGAGAAACTGAACTGTGGTACATTTCCATAAACAGCTTCAAGCTCCCAGCATAAAACTCATTCTGCGCCATTCCCGAAATAGCAGCCGTCCAAGTAACAACATTCCTCTCCGCCATCTCATCAAAAACGCACATCCCCAACTCCAGAGACAGACATCTGAAATATGAAGTCGTTAGGGCATTTCCGACTGCTACATCCCTCTCATAACCACTTAGAATTGCCAACGCGTGCACCATCTTCACAATGCCAAGCAACTCCTTTCCACCACAAGCCGATAGCACCGAAGTTAAACTCGCGTGATCAAACATGTATTCAGTAGAGCCCAACAACAATTTGAAATACCCGAATCCCGTTTCCAACTTTCCCACTTTCAGGAAACCCGAAATGAGCGAGTTCCACGAGACAGTGTCTCTAAGCGGCATTTCGTCGAACAGGTTGACTGCTTCACTGAGTTGTCCGCATTTGCAATACATGTGGAGTAAACAGTTGTAGATCACCTGAGAATTTCGACGAGTGAGTAGAGCTCCGACATCAAAAGATGGAGGGCTCTTGATGAGGTAGGCGTGTAGGTGAGAACCTAGGCGGATATTGCCTTCTCTTCCGCAAGAATTGATCAGTTCGCGGAGGTTCGCATCTGTGATGGAAGATAATGTATTTTTGGAGGTCCGAGGTGAAATGTGGAGTGAAGATGTTGAGGAACGGCGCCATGAAAGAAGCGGCGGCGGCGCAGGAGGGCGGAATTTCGTGAGGAAGCATCTGATAGCACTCATCCATCAAAGTAATGCAGCGTTACCGTTGAAAATGAAATGATAGAATTTAATTAGATATTACGCCGAGACTGGTCTAAGAAGAAAATAGTAATTTTTATTTATTTTTGTTTTGCTTATTTGAGTTGGAGGATAATTTTAGGGTGAGAGATGATTTATAAAAATAAAAATGGATATTTACTCTCTGCTTTTTTCACTCGGGACGACGAGGGACGAGAAATGATGAGATTTGAACTCGAAGTCGCACATTTTGGTGTGCACGATGGTGTGCACGAAGAGACATTAAATATTTACTATATCCTTTTTACAAAATAAAAATAGTCAATACACATTAATAGTACATTCGTACATATAGACGTAGATAAGCGTACATACACATTTATACAACACTCTCCACAATGATCATAGTCAAAGGATGTCAACATCTAAGTACACTCTCGTTAGCAAAAACAACATTCAACGAAACCATCGAAAAACCAAGATTAGTGCCCTTAAACAGCAGCTAGACAACGGTAAGCCCGCTTTGGCAGTTCCAACCGTTGATCATTACCTGGGGCGAAACACCCTCAGGAACATCAAAGTTAAGGATCACGGTCATCACCTCCCCCGGTACCACCGAGAAATAGTTGTCGGAATAATGAATTGGCAAGATCCGAGTATCTTTGCCGTCTTTATTGTCTTCCCCTGGAGCATGAACGGAGAGCTGAAGGAAGAAGGCAACCCCAGTTTCAGTTCCACTGATTTCAACAACACGGGCACCACTGTCTTTAGGCGAAAAGCGCTTCAGCATCTTCCCAAACAAGCTCTGCTCGGCCTCCCTCTCTCTGTCGGGCCACGATGACGTACCCAGATTTCTGTTTCCATGCCGTAGGATTCTTGAATCCGGCTTCTTTGATGTGTTCTCGATGTGCATCCTGACCTCATAGCTGGATCCTCGAATGAAAGTCAGAGAAGTGACCTTGAGGGGGATTCGTCTCTGTTTGTATGGTTCCAGAAGCTTGTAATCACCACCAGGCAGATGCAGCCAATAAAAGTTCCTGGATAAGATCTTGTCGTCTGACATCTTGTAGAGCTTGAGGAGAAGAAAATAAACAGGCTCGGGGCTCTCAGACTTCGGATATTTCATCTCAAAAGTAGGCGTCGTTCTCTTAGATGGTGCAGCGAGCTTGTCAAAGACTTTGTAGTACTGGCATGCTCCTTCCAGATCCCAAACCGAGACTTCTATAGCCACGTTGGATAGATCATCGGACGTGGTGTTCACTACCTGCAAACCGAGCCCCATATGTTATTATCTTTCAGTAAATCAAGTTATACGATCAATATTCATGTTTACTACCTCTATCAAATATGTTGCGAGATTTAGCTGGACATGAATTGGTTCTGCAGCAGCACGACAGCCATAAAACCCCGCTGTTTGCTCGTGGAGATGATCATAGAACTGGCCCCGTAAACCTGTCCAAGGGTTTTGCGTTTTCCAAATCAAGACGCCCGTGTACTTGCTCCACATACGGGAGGTCCAACCTTCTAAGAGAGCTCTGTATTGGATGTAGTTAACCAGTTGGGCCTGAAACAGACAATTCACGTTCTCAGACAACAAACATAGGTAGCAGAAAATGTGAGCTTCACGAGTAACAAAAGAATCGCATATACCTTGAGACAAAAGTCATCGAGATCTTTAGGTGTTCCATATAGTAAAATCTGATCATGAACCAGGCCTGGTTTTGAATAAGGTATATACGTATGGTACTCCCAGATAGGATTGGGGACTTCCTTGATGTAACCATTTGGCAACGTGTTAAATAGAGGTATCTGCCAACCCTCTTGGGGCATCGTGGCTCTGATAGTAGCCGCAACAGGCATTCCCACCGAACCAACCTCGGGATTGAAACCGTACTCGTAGAAGTCATCCTTGAAAAAGTTCTCCGGATACTGAATTTCATAGGGACCATCAGTGAAGTCCCCCTTCCCATTAGCAAAGCCATCCCACATGGATCCTTGGATGTAGATACGGGTCCCATCTAGATACTGGCTAGGGTCCTTTGAAATTGGGAAAATCTCCTCCACTGAATGCTTACAGTTGACAGGGCTCTCGAAATAAGGATGAAGCTGTAGATCGTTTTTCAAAGCCGTGTTGATATCTTCCGGAGGAACTTGCTCGTTACCTCCAACCCATAGAGCAAGACTAGGATGATTTCTTAGCAGCTTCACAGTGTCTCTAGCACATAGCAAGAAAAGGTCATGGTCCAAAGGACCATTGGGATTTGATACTGGAACACCTCGTCCATCAACGTCTCCGGTTATCCAGAATTCTTGCCAAACCTGCAAGAAAATCTCTACTGTCATATCGTCCTACTTCTGTTAAAACATAGGGCAAGTACCACTTTATATTACAAACTAGCACACATTGTATACGCACATACTGTATACATGAATGAAAACAAATAATTGGGAGGGAGGAGGTAGGAAGGGTGAGGCTGACCAGAAGACCATAGATGTCACAGTAATGATAGAACTCAGGCCTTTCAGCAATTCCACCACCCCAACAGCGTATCATGTTGAAATTCATGTCAGCATGAAACTTAATATCTGTCTTATAGCGTTTCTTTGAAAGCCGTAGCAACCCATCTGATAGTATCCAATTACCACCTCGGATGAATATTGGCTCTCCATTGACTTTAAATAGTCTGAAAGCAATAAACAAAGATCACATAAGGGTATTCAAGCATAAATCTGCCTCGGCCTTGGATGTTTTAATACCTTCCACCAGTGTTAGTATCTATGTGACTTTCAATCTTACGGAACCCAAAATGCTGACTCCAAGAATCAGACTCTCCATGATCGTCCACATCAACTGTCATCTGTACATTATAAAGAGATTGCTTTCCCATTCCATTGGGCCACCAAAGGTTGGGCTTATAGAAGAATAGCTGTAAAATAAATAACAAACATTATTAGAACTTATATCACTTTAATTAGTAGAATTCAATGTTATTCATTTCAAGATTATCTTTTCCCGACTATTGCGCCAGTCAGGCCTCTCTACAGAGCTTTATATCTTCCAGAACCACAGGAATTTACTCCCAAGTGCTGAATTTCTCAAATCATGATAACAAAAGGAAAGAAGAACGGAAATACTACAAGATAGGAAGTCCAAGAAAAGAAAGAAGATTATTAAAAGCAAACCTGGTTGCTACAAGGATAAACCAACCTTGGGTAATGTATATAGAACGTTGGATCCAGCAGGAATGGACAGATGCTGAGTCTGAAGATGCTCTACCAGGAAAATATCCCCTTCAAGTTCAGTTCCAACCTGGATTTTCACAGAGCACTCAGCAACCCAGCTGCTCTTATTCACCAACTCCACTGTTGTATGAAGGTAGGCCCTAGTGTAATCGTCAAAGAATGTGGAGACTAAGTGAGGATCTATTATCTTCACTGGCTGCATGAAAGCATGGCATGAGTTGCAAAATGAAACAATAGAAAATATTCAGCAGTAACAAAAGGTTTAGAATATTGATTCCTCATTAGAACTTATTACCTATGTCTACCATATTTAGGAAAAGACAATATTCAACTTTTAAGTCCCAGCCAAAGACAAAAGGTGTTACTAAATGATTTTTATCAAATCTAGTATTGAAAAGGCCAAGCAATATTAAATTGAGGAATTCACTCAAAACACTAGATGTACTTAAGTGAACAGCTTACCCCAGTAATAGAAAGAGACACCTCATCCCAGATGCCAGTGTTCCTATCTCTGCAAAAATCAAACAGGAAATGTAAGCCTTCGAACATCAAGCATCGACAGATACAAAAGAATCACATTGTTCATGGATTTAATCTTACAACTAATCAATAAATTACAAGGATCTCAAACTTAATCATTAAGCTTACAAGCCTTACAGAGCAAAAGCTACCTAACTTGATAATGAATCAGGAGAAAAAAGAATTTATGTTCTTGTTTACGGCAGTTTAACATAAAATAACAAGCACCTGCTTAGTATCGTTTTTGCTTCATTTTAACATTGCGTTTTTCAAAAGTTTAAGAGTAAAGTGTGCTGTTCTTGCGTGAAGAAGATAATGTAATATGATTAGTTGAGCTTATAAGTTAATTTGAAGTATAAAAACAAAATGAACAAAGTTCAATATCTTACCCCCAAAACTGTGATAAGATTAGCAAAGAATTATTCACAATATTGACAAATCTGATAAAACTTCTTGATTGGAGTCATTGGACCTTAATTATACTAGGAACTTCATGAAATTACTGAAACAGGAGAAATGGTTGTACCAATTCAACTGCCTAATGGCTGTGACAGAACACCAAAAGAAGAGGAACTTTTCTTCAATATAATAAAATTTTCATTTGACAGCAGAACCAGGGGAAGATTACTATACAATGAAAAATTAACAATCACCTTATAGGAGCTATCCAATCCCAACCCTCTACATATTGAGCCGCAACATCTTTCCCAATCTGTATATTACATCGAAATAGTGAGACAAAGAATCAATCAGACAGTCAATACAATAGCAGAAAGAAAGCTGAAAAAAATACTTGTTTACGTCAAATAATTAGGTAACTCATCCGAAAATTCAATTCTCAACTTTCCTATCTTCTCATAAGTTAGTATGGCCAATCAACTTCTCAGTGTATTTCTAACAACTATGAAAAAGAAATAACCTCAAGGAAATGCTAGTTCTGATGAATTCAAGGCATACCTCATGATCACCACCTTGACCACCCTCAGGGGGGATTTTTCCAGGGTGGTCAGGAGGATAAATCAGGACAGCAAGCATATTTTTACCATTTGAATTCAGAATATCGGTTATATCAATTGAATGTCTTCGGAACATCCCCTTAGGCAGCACCACTTTGTGTCCATTTAAATAAACTTCTCCGGAATAATTTATTGCACGGAAGTTTAGATCCATGTGTTGATTCGTTGACTGAAATAAATTTACAAGAACAGGAATCAGACAGAACCTGAAAGTATGAGAATTAATAACTTCAAGTCTATAGCAAAACAAATGTAAGACTTCAAGTCAAAAACAGAATATAATGACTTATAACTCAGTATAAATTCTGTTGTGCTCCACTATCAGTCACTACTTCAGGTAACTTTTTAATGTGATTGGGTTTTATAGAAAATAGGTCATTCAGGTATAGGAACAACGGTCTCCTACAATATCTCAAGGATATTAATTAGGGAATTAAACGTCACGTTATTCCATGACATGTGTGTTCATGGCGTAGGAAAAGCTTCTCACACAGTATTATCAATTTGCCAGGAAAAGGAAACATTTAAATTTGATTTCATCTTAGAAAAGTGAAGATATTAAGAAACATTATAGTAGGTCAAATAACTACATTAAAGAAACAAAACAGAAGAAGCAGACATACCAACTTGCACTCAAACGTTGTGTAAAACCAGAAGGTGTAATATTCCCTTCCAGAGTCGCCAATATCCAATATTGCCTGATTCTCCAAACCATAGAAGGGATCAGGCACAAGCTTGTTCTTCACAAGGGTAGCCAAAACACTGAAATCAAAACCACCCTATATTTACTCGGGAACAGACTTCGCAAATAGAAAAACAGATCAGCAACTGTCTACATTCAATAGTCATCAGATGAAATCACACAATTCTTCTACAGATACAGCAGGTACGCTAGCAGCCACTAATTCGAGACACCTATATGTTTAAGAGTCCAATTCTCGATCATATTATCATCGTCAGTCAAAGCAGAAGTATGTAAGTTAGATCACAGTAAATGGTGTAGCACAGGAAAGCAATCGCGCTACAACATTTGAAATGGAGGAAAAGAGAAAAATTCAGTGTTTAGAAAACGTAATTACCTTCCAGGAACGACGGCTTCCATCCAGGGGGGCTGATCGGAGGTGGGAGGGTGGGAGGTGGTCAGCTCGACTCCGGTGAGGTGGACCTCCGTGGACCGCGCCGCCAGCCACCCTTCGTCCAGCACTCTCTTCCCTATCTCCTCTGCCGCCGCCATGTCTGTAAGCTGCTGGATTTCAAGAATTGGAATTTGGGAAATTAATGCAATTCATGTCTCAAGCGCACAAGATAGTGATCAAGTGGTGGAAACAAAGAGGAGAATTGGGTGGAATTGACTTTTGTCGGCGACGCCACCAAGAATTGGAAATGTGGATAGCGGAAAAGAGAGGGTAGATTATACATTTGTCTCCATTAACAACGCAAACAGCTACATAATTGGGAATTGTAAGTTCATCGCTTTACAGTTGAGCAAGTCTATCCATAATCCCACTTTTCTTCTTTATTATGATCTTCTACTTGAATTAAAATAAAAACAAATCGACTTTAATGGTTTCAGCTTTCGAAATTCGTCTCTCTTATGATGTTGCCATTAATTTGTCAGACATATATGAAGGGTGACCACTAATCCCACAGTTCATTGTTAATTAATTACAGCCTCCCACGGTTATCATTTGCAGTAGCAACATCTTCTTTCACTCTTGACGAAAAGCTTAAACGATAGTACAATATTTAACATTGAAATCTTGTTCCACGAGTTTTATCTTTATTTTCATATCCATATCATGATCCCTCACATTTACAAATTAAAGGAATATCACTAATGTATAATACTGGTCGTCGTCCCGGTGGTCCCATCGATTTGAACTATAATACTCGAGTTATCTACTCTCCCCTATAGACCTAATGGGATGCATCACGAAATCTAATAAAAACAATTAGTATAATGTGAGTGGAAAAAAAATTCAATTTAATAATAATAATAAAAATTTATAAATCGAAAGAATGATGGGTCGTGTAAATAAATTGATATATTCTCTAGATAAAAAAGACTGATTTTTTAATATATACTCTCTCCGTCCCATTTCAGATGACCCACTTTCCTTTTTAGTTTGTCCCATTTCAGATGACCCATTTTCTTTTATAGTAAATGATTAAGAAATAA
>JAYDZE010581786.1:0-11082 GCA_034509125.1 Monilaria moniliformis | reverse complement strand
TTTTTCTTCATCTCTCTCATACTTTATCAACTATTTTTTCTCTCTCCAATCACTTTTTCTCCCTATCTCTCTTACTTGACCAATTTTGTATTAAAACCCGTGCCGTCCACCAATGGGACTGTAATTGGTGGACGGAGGGAGTATTTTTTTTTTATAATAATTTATTAATATTAATATTAAATTATATTATTATATATTATTGGTAATAAATTTTGAAATATATTTACTAAATGTTACAGTCGTTGATCACAATTTTGCATGGATTTGAAGGGAAGGTTGTTGCCCCACTAGGATTAATTGAATTGATGGTCACATTAGGTGACTCTCTGAACACAAATAAGCCTCCACAAGGTGTCGAGCAACATTTTTACGCATTCGGTGCAAGTACGTCCTCGGTACACGAGGCCTGGGTGATGATGTTGCCCTCGTTATTATGTATAGTTGCATTGCTTCTGCGAACTGTTGGAATAAAGAAAACACTCAAGAATTGATTGAGGCGAGAATCAATAGAAAAAATTGAGAAGATATATTCTACAATTAGAGCTCAATCAAAGAAATGAAAGATCGTGATTGATTGTAATTGATTTACATACCATAATTAGCATAGGAATTAGCTTATATATATTTGTGTAATAGAATGAGAAAAGTAAGTCATTTGATTGATAGAAAAACCATTGTCTTTATAATGGCTTCATATAGTTGTTGTTTTCCGCAATATCCAAATTCTATTTTCTCTCATAGTATCATAGTAGTCAACGATCCACAACTATTCGTTAATTTGTTTCAATTCTTAGCCATACATATAATAAAAAAAACTTTTAAAACAAAGGAAAGCTAAGTTTCAGAACTTCAAACCAAATCATCCAAAATCCAAAACTTCAAAAAACAAAAATCAATTAAGTTTCCCAAACCTAAAAAGGGATGGAGTTCAAATCAATCTTAATTCGGCTGGAAATTCCACCGTTGGAGTAAAGGAGTCGTTGCTGCCCCTGGAAGAGGGCGTCGGGAGGCCACAGGAAAAGCCGTCGTTGGAAAGTACCGACGACAGGCAGCCGAGAAGACCAGTGCAAGAATGGCTGCCAAGAAGAGAGTAGCCGACGAAAAAGAAGAATATGGAAGGAGAGAGAAAAGAAGCATGGGCTTCCAATACTTATGGGCTGAGAAAATAAGCATAGGCTTCCAATACTTATGGGCCTCAACAACTTGATTTTTAGGCAAACAAAGGAAAAATTATCAAAGGACCAATATATTTTGATCTCAGCAGAAACCTCAATGGGTCGTGGGTGGCCCACCAAAATGAAGAATTGGGCTTTCAAGTCCCAAACAATTGAAGAATTGCAGCAAGACCCAACGTTTTTTGCAAAATCCAAAGAAAAAATCAAACTCTGAAGAAATGAAAAGACTCCTGGATACGAACAAAATTGTCTAGATTTGTTCATTGACATGAGTCAAAATTGTCTGAATGAATTGACTTGTGGATATGAGTAAAAACTATCTAGATTGGCTCATGGACACGAGCAAAACTGTTTAGAATGACTCCTGGACATGAGCAAAATTGTCTAGATGGCTCCTATACATGAGCAAAAACTGTCAACAAAAAATTGAATTAGCTCATTGACCCAGGTCAAAACTATCTGAATTAGCTACTTAACACGATTCAAAACTGTCAACAGAAAATTGAAGCAACTCCTTCATATGAGCCTAAACTTTCATCGAAAATTCAAAGAGTTCATTGATACGAGTCTAAACTATCAACAAAAAAATGAAGAACTCCTAAACAAGAGTATAAACTATTCAAGTTGAAGGGAGGTGTTGGATTGAAGAGAAGATTCATGCTCGAATTGAAGATTGGTGCAAATTAAGTATCAGAAGTCTTTAATACTCAACTTGAAGGAGAGTATTGGAATGAAGAAAACAATCAAGAATCAATAATAGATCAATGTGAGAATCAGTGGAAGAATCGAGAAGATATCTTATACAATTAGAGTTCAATCAAAGAAATGAAAGATCTTGATTGATTGTAATTTATTTACATTCCATAATTATCATAGATATTAACCTATATATACTTATGTAATAGAATGAGAAAATTAAGTCATTTTATTAATAGAAAATTCATTGTCTTCGTAATGGCTTCATATCTTTGTTGTTTTCCACAACAATATCCAAATTATATTTTCTATCACAAGCTCTCTCATCAACTCCCATATTGGTTCCTCATTCACAGGTGAATTCTCGTCGAATTAACTGTTGGATGCGTTTGTCAGACAAATCATCGAATCCATGGAGATCCATAAGCTTAGGAGAGTTGTGTGAAGACATCCGGAAGAGAAACAGAAGAATTTGAAAGAGAAATGTAAGAATTTGGAAAAGAAATGAAATTTTTTGGATGATAATTGAAATTTTGGGATGTGAAACGAGAAGTGAGTGAAGATGGGTATTTATAGACTGGGGAAATAAAGAAAAAAAATTCTAAAACAATCATTGAAAAGCAGTCAAAGATTTACAAAAAAACATATGCAACGGTCGATTTAATTAATAGCTAGCATTTTACTTTTTCAATTTAAAAGTAGAGATAGACCCACTGATTCAAATATATATAGTTGTCACAGTTGACTTAACTCTGTTGGCATGGTTGGATTATAGGCACGGTTGCGTATGGCAAGGCTACCATGCGGCGTTTTAGTGAGGCTACGGTGACCAAATTTTCCAGCGAAGCTATCGTGGCCCAATTTTTCGGCAAGCCACGGTAACCTCACCAAAAATTTGGGTTACGATAGCCTTGTCAAAACTCTGCATGGTTAATATGTCATGCCGCGATTGATGTTTTTTTACACGATTGACTAGTTGAGAATAAAAAACAAAAGTGACTACAAAACATATTTTTTTATGAATTTGAATATATCACATGTACTTATATAGATTGAATATATATAAACTTAACTTAAAGATTCAAACATATTTAGGTAAGACACTCTTTCACTTTTTCTTTTCATTTGCTTTATATTTTCGTATTTTAACAAATATTTTCTTCTTCTTATCTCAAACCCATCTTTCGGTAGTTGTTTATCTTCTTATTCTATCTTTGCAATTTCATCTTTTCTTCTTTATCCTCCAACCTCTAGTGATTCGATCTTCAATGACGTTAGCTCGATAAGGGCTTAAAATAATTTTCCACATTTTTGACAAATTTAACACTAGAATAAAGAATTTGGTATGGGCTTAAACCTTCTCATTCCAGTGTATGTTGTTGTTGTTAATAACTATATTATATTAAATTCAAAAAATCTATATATTACTCCATTCGTCCACCACCTATTTGCCACAATATTTTTTTCCTTTCATCCACAAAAGATTTGTCACGTCTATTTATAGTAATATACTTCTCACAAAACACTAACCTACCTTTCTTGATCCAATTATTACCAAATCTGCTACTGCTGGACCCACAACCAAACAATAACTCAATAAAAAATGAGGTCCCTGTTCCAATGACAACACATTCTACCGACTTAGTCAACTAAATTATTAAAACTTGTGGTAGTTAAAATGTATAAAATAGGAGGTAGATGGAAGGTGTATATAAAAGGTGAGTTCTATTAAATATTATTTTTCAGTAGCCGGTTAATATAATGTCCGAGAGTATTTAGTGAAAATGTAATTTTAGTGGGAGTTATCTAGATGGTGCAAGGTTTTTGGCTAGGGACCAAAAAACTAATATGAATTCTGTCTTATTAATACTTCCAAGGACTGCCCGACACTCCAAAACCAGTTGTCGAATTAGCTGCCCTAAAACCATCTGAAACGTTACTTGTGTTCAGGAGTTTAGTGAAGTTGTACTAGAGATGCAATTATCTAGTTTAATTTTTCAAATAACTGATCTCATGTTTACATTATCTATATCGGTTAATGATGAATAAACTCAAACTAATAAAAACCATGTTTTGTTGACTGGTTATAGTATTTCGATCGACTGTCAAATCAGCTGATCCTTATTATAATTTATAGTATCAGTTAATTATATAGGGTGTATAATTATTTTTAGCATTCAATGATTAATTAGTAACTAATAACTAATTATCAAATAATTGTTGATCATGATTATGAAGGACGCAGTAGAGAGGCAAAAATAGAATGAAAATAACTCTTAATAACTCGTCGTCAAGCTAGGTTAGGCATTTGGTAAAAGGGACCATGGCAACAAAACCATACACGTCAACCCCAAAACCCTCACCAACTTTTTTTTCTTTTTCTTCCCCGAAATCAGCCACATCTCTCCTATTTCCCCCACTCACTCAGTATGGCCTTTTGTGAAAATGAAGCATGGAAAGTGAGGACTGCGAGTGGAAGTATATATTCCGAAAGTATGTCTTCTTGAAATTTAACTTGATTTCGAAATTTAAGTTATGATTGTTGAATGAAGCTCTGTATGAAATAAGATATGGTGTAGTAGGATGTTACATTTTTAATGTTGAAGAAAATGAGGAGGAGAGAAGCAAACCCATTTTCCCAAATTAAGGGCTCTCGGTTTTTTCAAGAGTTATTTTGTAAGCTAGGCGAACTCCTTACAAGTATATTATTGTTGGAAAAACAAGATATTATAGTGAACGATTTTTAAAAATAACCTAATTAATTTTGACGAGTTCCTGAGGTATTAAATGGTAAAAATCATTTTTTGGTATTAAATGGTAAAAATCATTTTTTAGAATATTTGAAAAAGATAAAGAATTCAAGAATTTAATGGAGATGCGCGTGTTTCTTGATATAAGAGCCTACTAAGCCTTGATGAAAAGTATGCTAAATCCAACATCGGAATAAAATGGTGCTGAAGAGGACTTACTTGTCCAGCCATGAGTTGCAAAATAAACAACATAATTAGTTACAATGAAGATTGGAGATGCGGGGGATCGAACCCCGTGCCTCTCGCATGCAAAGCGAGCGCTCTACCATTTGAGCTACATCCCCAACTATGGTTGCACTTTTGGTTATATTTATTTTAACAATTGTTAACAACAAAATTTGTCCGAAAACTACACTCCTTCCGTTCCAGAACGCTCAATATAGATATGGCGATATTATTTATTTGTTGATTATTCTTGCTTTTCATAAATGTGTAAACTTTTTGAGTAATTGTTAGGTGAGTGTTTGATGAGTAATGGAAAGACAGTAAGTGGAAAAATGGTCTCACTTTGTTATAGTGTTATAGTGGCTGGTTATGAATAGTAATATTGTGGATAAGTTAATAAAATCAGAGTAAAAGTAAAAAAATTGCTAATGGATTAGTATCCAAAAATAGAAACCGAATGCTATTGTATAAGTATAATGTACCAAAATGATAAAAATAAAGCTTTCTTTAGAACGAAGGAAGTATTATTTTTTGAAAATTTAGAAGAATTTGAGGCAAATTCAAAATGTTATTTTTTTGTATCCTTGGATTAATTATTAATTACTAAATTTCCATTTTGAAATTGATTGCAAATCAGAACTGACTATTTATATACATGGAACAAAAAAGTTATTTAATTTACTAGTAGATATTTGAAAAAAAGTATTTTGAAAAACTTTAAGCAGATCAGTTTTAAGCTTTGAATGATGAAATAATATTAAAGAGACGAGAAAGAGGTTATAACATAAGAATTCTTTTTATTATAATAATAATAATAATAATAATAATAATAATAATAATAATAATAATAATAATAAAATATTGGCACCTTATAAATTGAAATATAAAGTTATTTCAAAAATGTTATATTTGTGCAGGATGAGGATGGGATAAAAGAAAAAATGATCTTGAATGAGATCTATAAAAAGTGGAGTAATTCAATAAACGGTAATTCTAAGTGCTCTTTCACAACGGCTAGTAAATTAAGTGCGGATCAAAACCGTACGATCATAAGAGATCAACGGATCCTATTGGAAGCTGAAGAATATGACCGTTGTTGCCAAAAAACTTTTATATCGCCCGCTCTCGCACAATACCCTCTTCTCTCCATTGACGCTCTTCCATCACCAACCACAAAATTCGAAAGAAGGAGATATCTAGAGAGAGAAGGCCGACTGTGGTTTGTGCATTGTGGCGACGGATAACCCCGAAGAAGGAGGAGAGACGCGCAGCGGCCGTCTCGGAGTGCTTCTGTCGTCGTTTTGGGCCAGTCTTGGAGGGGTTTTCGGCATCCTTGAAGAAGAAGAAGAAGAAGAAGAATTAGATTTGGAGATGGCTTCAAGAGTTGTTGTTGCTCCTGAGCAACCCATAGGTATGTTATACAAGAGGCGCTAATCATTTTTTTTCTTCTCTTTGAGTCATTTTGTTTCCACTTATTACTGTGTTAGAATTGTGTTTTTTCTTAAAAGTTATTTATCTTTATCTATCTACTTTTGAATCTGATTGGGAGGGATGATGATAGGCTATTAGATTATGTCTCAGTTTGATATTCTATTGAGGAAATTCGTAGCTTTCCTTACTTGGCCTAAAATTTATGATAATTGTTCTTTGTTGAGTTAGATTCTTGGTGGATGGGTCTTGAACTGTGTGTATGTTCAATGTTGGCATGTATAAAATTGTGATATGCTGCTTATGGAGAAGTGTGTCAATTTACATTTCAAGAGTACATTTTTTTCTTTCTTTAATTTGATGAGTAATCTTACAAGCATTATTCTTAATTTGGTCATCAGTTGCAGGAGGGAAGCAGAAGAATCCTCAGCCGGAAGTGAGGAATCGGAGGGTCTTGAGAGACATCGGAAACTTGGTTCCGGTGCCTGTAGCTGAGGGCAAGCCGCAGAATCAGATCACCCGTCCTATAACAAGGAGATTCGGTGCTCAGCTATTGGCAAATGGTCAAGTTCAAGTAGCAGTAGACAAGAACAACTGCAAGGCAAGACCTGAAAAAAAAATTCTGCTCGATGCACTTCTTTGTGTTGGGATTGTTTTGTTTTCTCTATTTTCCCACAGCTGATTCTTGTTGATCAACTGCAGAAACAGCAGCTGGGAAACTCCAATATTTTAGTGAGAAAAGATGGTGCTGCAAAAGCTAATAAAGCCGTGAATAGGAAGGAAGGTGTTGCTGTTGTTAAGTCAAAGAATGATGCAGTGATAGCCATTGATCCTGATTGCAAAACTGGAGCTAAATTGAGGGAAGCATCGGCGAAGAAGTCTGCTAAAAGTCTCACTGCAATCCTTACTGCTCGAAGCAAGGTGAGACTTAGATGCTTCTACTTGATATTATTATCAACATCATAATGAGATCTTGTTCTGACGATATTGGTTTGTTCTAGGCTGCTTCTGGACTGACTAAGAAGCCGAAGCATCTGATAGACATCGATGTAGTTGATGCGGATAACGAATTGGCAGCAGTGGAGTATGTTGAGGATATGTACAATTTCTATAAGCAAACAGAGGTGTGCAATACATGCTGTTTGATTTTATCCTCATCATCATCTCCCACCTTGCTTGTTTGTGTGACACGTTTCAGTCCTTTATCTTATTCAGGAAGATGGTAGAGTTCATGATTACATGGACTCACAGCCAGAAGTGAACTCTAAAATGAGAGGCATTCTGATTGACTGGTTGATTGAAGTTCACAAGAAGTTTGAACTGGTGCCTGAGAGCCTCTACCTCGCCATCAACATAGTGGACCGGTTTCTTGCAGTGAAGGCTATCCCAAGAAGGGAGCTTCAGTTGGTGGGCATAAGCTCGATGCTGATTGCTTGCAAGTACGAGGAGATATGGGCACCGGAGGTGAGCGACTTTATAGCCATATCGGATAATGCTTATGTGAGGGAGCAAGTGCTTCACATGGAGAAGGCCATTCTTGGGAAGCTGGAGTGGTACCTAACTGTTCCAACACCTTACGTATTTCTGGTTCGATACATCAAAGCATCTGTCCCTGCTGATAAGGAGGTAGATTGAGATTTATTCATCCAAACAAATTTCCACATATTTTTTGCAGTTGAAGGATGTGAATACTGATCATGAATGAACGCTTGCTGCTTACTTGTTGTAGTTGGAGAACATGACGTACTTCTATGCTGAACTCGGTTTGATGAGCTACGCGACAATCATAGAGCACAGTCCCTCAAAGATTGCAGCTTCTGCTGTATATGCTGCACGCTGCGCGCTTAACAGGAGCCCCTCGTGGACTGAGACACTCGAGCATCACACCGGCTACTCTGAGGATCACTTGATGTATGCAAAACTATACATTCTTGCTCTTTCTTTCTTTTTTACATTTTTGGCTGCAGATTATACGTGCGCATTAATTGATTCTTGATGTGATTGATATATATCAGGGAGTGCACAAAGATGCTGGTCAGTTTCCACTTCGGAGCAGCGAAGAACAAGCTCAAGGCTGTGTATCGAAAATACCTAAATCCAGAGAGAGGAGCTGTTGCGCTAATTCCTCCAGCCTCTGCTCTCATTCCAGCCTCTGCTCTCATTCCAGTTCCATCTTGAGTTTGCTGCTACTACGTAAATAGAACGTTTACTAATTTAGTATTTCAAGTCAAATTACAGAGAAGGTTTAGTAATTTACTAATTAGAGATCATCTGACTGTCATGATCTCTCTCTAGGAAACTGTCTTCTGCACTGATGAATTAATTCAATTTATGTTTCTAGTAAAGCCGATGGTGTCAATTATTGTGTTTATCAATCTTGCTTGAATGTTTCAAAGGTACAAGTTTAAACAAGTGAAATGTTAATAACAATCCTTGTATTACAACAATAAAGCATTCTCTTTTCATCACGATTAATCATAATATGCCTCTAAATTATAATAAAGTTTACATTTTACAACCGAACGCTAAATTATGAAAACGACTAAACTATAAAACAAAGACTAAAAAATAAATGGGGAAAAATGAATAACTTTGACTCAATTCAAAATATTTAAAGTTAGACTTAAAAAATTGAAATTGAGTTACTTACGTGTATCCCCATTGAGGAATTAAAGCTCATGTAGTTTCTCTTACCTTCACTTATCTATCTATCTATCTAATAAACCTTAGTGTCGTACCAGTCGGTCTCGGTATATTCTTCATTTTCGCTCTCGACACGATCATTCCATTCCGATTCTTGAACTCTCATTTCCGTCTTCGCCCAATCATCAAGCAACATGGTGGCTTCCATGGTTCTTGTTGACATGTTGCTTATTTTTTTCGTCCAAAATGCAACCGGCAGTGTTAAAGGCTTGCTTGACATCGGCGTTGGAAGCGGGAACTTTAAAAAACTCGTTCGCCATGGTGGCGAGTATGAGATAGTCCTTCTCATGAATTGACCATCAATCTAGAACATCGATTTGGTGGTGTTGACTGTTGAGAACCTGTATCTTTAAAAATAGTACGAGATTCCACACATACATTTAATTCCCTATTAGATTTACCCCTATGTGTTGTATCTTGGTATAGTGATGCTATTTTTAATGTCACTGGGTCACCATAATATATGTCTATGTTAAATTCATAGTTACTACTACTAGTAGGTTCTTTAGAAGAACTTATTTGATGAGCATTATTGTACTTTGTTTCATAATCTGCAATCGTAAGACTCTTTCTAAATCATATTTAATTTGTTTTATGTTTGGAAAATCTAAATGAAATGTTTCTCTACTTGTTAATTATCCCATTATATAAACATATAAGTTTTGCAAACTTTCATAATAGTAATTTAAAAAGTTACAAACACTACATAGTTTCCATTTTGGATCTAAGCATTTAGCAACTAAAAATGCAAGTGGAAGTTCACTAAAATATTTTAGCTTGTTAAATTACAAATTTATTAATTAATATAAATTTAGCTTAATTAATTAATTAATAGATAATTTATTAAGCTAAATTATGATTTATTAATTATTTTAGATAAGTAGATCGATTAACATTACTTTACTATTTTAGATAATGGTTAAATATTTAATCATTAGACAAATTTATTGATTAATTACATATTAGGTGTGTAAATTAGTAAAATTACAAAACATCAATCACCCACCTAATGAGAAGGTTTAATTTGTTGATGAGTATGTATTTATTAATGATTAATAATTATTCATTAATTAGTTACTGATTATTGATTAATATCAATAAAGCAATGATCAATATTACATATTACAAATTAAAATTATAATATTAATTAATGTTAGTTTAATAAGTAATTAATATTAATTAGGGAGGTGACTAAATTAATGTTCACTAATTAATACTAATTAGGGAAGTGACATTGTGACCGCCTCTTCCTTTCCCATTACCGGCGACGACGAAAACCACCATTTTCGCCGGAAGAATCGAACCCAGGAGAATCAACACAAACTGACCCCCAAAAATATGAACCAGAATCAAACCCATTTCACCAAAATGGATGAAATATGAGTGCAAAATTCTGGAGATCGACAATTTAAAACACATATTCATCACAACACAGGCTCAGATCTGGAAAGTTCTGATCATCACAGCCATAGAAACCGAAGAGAATTTCCAGCGACCCCCAATAGAGAAGAGAATTTTCGGCAACCCCCAACAGAATAATTACAGCCAATCGAAGAATCCCAGAAGAAATCGAGTCGAGAAATCACAACAAATAGGCTCAAATCTGGGTAGAATCATCATAACCCTACCATAACAATCGACAAATCGAAGAGAGAATTCACAACAAAATCACAGAACTAGACACAAACCCACCCTTCCACAAATTCGTCTAACATTTCGACATTTTGAGGCTCAAATCTAGAAAACCAAATCACCACTGCCACAAATCCACCTCAAATCCGCCACAAACTGACACATCACTGCATAAAACAAGTGAGACGGCGGCCGTGGAGAAAGGGCATCTTGCGTCGGCACCCACTACCACCGGCCACATGCACTACCACCGGCTGCCGTTCTAGAAATCGCCAACGGGAGACAGAGAGAGTGAGAGCAGAGAGTAGAGAGATAGTGAGAGCCGACAGGACACGGCAAAATTCTAAGTGAAGACGCGTTTCAGGAATGCGTCTCTCCCTGTCACCCAAAAAACACCCAATAACGGTTGTCTGCGCCGAATCAGTGCCCAGGGGAAGACGCATGAGGCTGATGCGTCTTCAGAAGACGCATCA
>JAYDZE010581775.1:0-11083 GCA_034509125.1 Monilaria moniliformis | reverse complement strand
AGCCTAGTTTCACAAACATAGTGAAACACATGTAAACAGTGTTATGCACGAAAACCTAGACGGGCTGAGATAATAAAACCGGGCCCTGTCATACTCACCAAATAACAGTTAAAACACTGTTGGGCTAAGAAAAAATAACCTATCATGAGTTATCTCATCAACCAAACAGCCCCTAAATGTGGGAATTAACTAGTTATGTTGGCGGCGGCAGTGGAGGAAGGAAATGTCGGCGAGGCAGGAGGTCCCACCGGGATATGATCAGGAAGCGGAAGCCAAACCCAAGTCGAAATCGGGTAAGAGGAATGAGAGGAAGAAAGAGAAGCGTCAGCAGGTAAACATGTCAAAACTTATATCTTGTTTTTTTTTTCGGTTTTCTTAGCATGATACCCATCTCCATTTGATGCTATTAATGAAACATTTGAAATGATGAGCTTCGGGATTTAGGAATATAATTTATGGTCTAGACTCCATTTTTGTGCTTGCATGTGAGAATACTTCAAATTGATCTGATTCGGGGATGTTTAGTCTTACTCATATATAACACTTAACTTCTTTTTGCCATGATTGGTCTCAGGCAGCTCTAAACAAGGATAACAGTTCAGAGCAAAATGATGTCTTATCTGCGGACAATTCCAACGATTTTCGAGAGAGTTTGGAGTCGACTTCATCGAAGATGAATGGTCTCTCTCTTTCTGAAAATGCCTCGGTGGCCACCCCTACAAACTCAACCGAGTGTTCCGACTTTAGAGGAATATTGATAAGAAGATTCGAGCACTAAAGAAGAAGGTAAGTTCATATTTCTACTAAAAGTATGGTCTTTCAGCTTAGTTGGTAAGAGTAACAGTTGCATCACCTCATCCAACTTGTTGAACTTCTGATCAACTCCCGACATGTTTAGATTTTCTGTGAACTCTATCATAGGGAAAAAATAACATTTGTTTGATCACTGCAATACAGGGAAAAATGGTGAAAGGTTTTGATGATGAAAGATATATAAGATGTAGGATTTATTGGAAAATTACAACTCTACAGACTTCTGAGGTCTTTTTCTAACTTTGGGTTACACGAAATGCCTTTAAAATCTGGACGCACCAGTTCAACCGGAACCGTGCACTTGTCCAGTCTGATAACTCCCTTACATAAGTAAACCAGAAAAACTGGGAATACTGGGATCTGGTGGGAACAAGAAAAAGAAAAGAAAAGGTAGTTAAGCGATGGAAACAATTTCATCTTCTATTCCCCTTAATTTGTCTTTGGTTTATACTCAAAATAGGGACGTAGTATTTGTGAAGATGAGGGTATAGATGGTGGAGGCAGCAGTGGATGAGAATCTTCTGTAGAATGCATCTCTCAACATTCCAACTTGTAAAGTAATGCTCAAGAAAAGACAGATATTTTTCAACAAGTACACTCATTGTTCCAGCACTTGGACAAAAATTGAAACAATTAAGACTTTTCTAGACAATGAATGAAAATTTTAAGCCTGTAAATACTACATAAAATCAATACCATAAAAACAAAAAATTGCAGTCGATTACGTATCTCCATCTTCAACTTGAAGATTGGAACAAAACTTCAAGGATACAGCAGCAGAGCGTCCGGAGCTTGAAATACGTAGGCTTCAACAGAACAATGTCCGACCCATGCGTTACTCTTTCCCATCACAAACATGAGTGTGTCACATAATTCTATGAGGATTCAATGTCTGAATCTTCCAAACCTTCTCTGTAAATCTCAAAATCGTCTGAACTCCATCGACATATTAAGTTGAGTTTAAACGTAGCCATCTTAATTCCCAAGAGACGCTGTAGACAATTTAACAGACAGCATCGTTAGAGTCTGAATCTACACAGAACCCACAATCTGTAGCACCGAGTTTCATGAATCATGTGTAACATATATACTAACCAGTATTCTAGATGACTCTGGTGATAATTGTTTTCCTTCTTCGCATACAACAAAGTCTGAAACAAGCTCTACCACTCCTGAAACCACATAGAGTTGAAATTAGCAAGCATGCAAAAGTTAACCATATAGGTGGGAGTAATAATAACATGGACTAACATGGAAGTAATGCAAACCTTTATTCAACCGAACAGGCATCCCCTGCTTGCGTAAAAAAGGCTCCATTTCGTGTGTGAACTGATCGAGAGGACCTTCATTAAGCTCCACCTGCAAACAGAAGCAACAATAATATATAATCTAGAATTCCTACTGATCTGCACTTTGAATGAATTGCAGTATCTCAAATTAAGATAATGGCATCAATAAAAGCTTAATGTGATGTTCCCATCAGCAAGAAAATAAATGATTTCAGAAATGATATCCCATCAAAATTCATAAAATTGAAATTGATATGTACATTGACAGGATCTCCATAATAGTCAGTATTCATCTCTGCTACAAAAATTTGTTCATGAAGTTAAAATACCTTTTCTGTCGCAACAGTTCCAGTTCTAGCAAAGTCATAATCTTCATATTCATCAAATATTCTGCAGAAAGCAAAAGGGGTTAGGGACATGAGTGTGTTGATTAAGTTGACCTAATCATCTTGTTTCTTCACAAGTAGAAAGCAGACGGATATAGAATATCCGGCCACAAGAGCATAATTAGTTGACTGTCACAACCTTTTTCAGAGCTTTTGACAGCTCATACCAAGATAATTTGTTAGTATGTGTTGCTAAGGAAATGATCCTATTCAGCTGTCATTTACAAAAACGTCTTCTTGAGTTTGAATTCATGCGAGTTAGAAAACTTATTTGACAGACATACCTTTTCACTTCTTCTTTTGGCAAATTAGTTAAAAAGAGTCCAGTATCCCCACGAAGAAGCTGCACAAAAGGAAATGCTAAGGAATTGGAAAAGAACAATTAAGGAAAATGCAAGATGCTATAATACAAAACTATTTGTGTAAAGGAGAGGAACACCACCACCCACACCAAAAAAAATAAAAATAGAAAAGGGCATGATGCCCCATCTACCTACCTTTGAAATCTTGTGCAGGCCCGATTTAATCTCATCGGAAGCAGACCTACCTAATGCAACTTGCATAACTTTGTTTGATCCAAGAAAAAATCTGAAACAAAAATGGAAGATAAATTTATTTATATTACAGAAGAGTTAGATGCAACAAAGTAAATTACAAGAAATTACTCTTGTTATTCTAAACCAAAATCCGCCAATCGGAGAGCTTTGTTACCTGCTTGAAGACTTCAACTTTTCTTTGAAGGCTTTGAACTTGAGATTCCTCATGTTTTCGAAAGCGAAAACATATGCGGACTCGTAGTTCTCAACGGCATCGCGTATAATATTCAACACATTTTCTTTGTGCTCCTTTCCCTTCTTCTTTGTCTTTGACAGAGTGACTGCAAAATCAATCAACAAATAAAACCCAAATATTCAGATAAAACATGAAAAGCATAAAAAAGTTCAAATATTTGAGTTCAAACAGCTAGAACGATAACAAAAGGTACAAGTAGAAAAAACCAGACCTGGGCGATTGCGCTTTGATTTGGGCATATTTTATCGCAAGCAGAGGTTCAACGAGCAGAAGTGAATGGAGGAGAAGTTGTGCTTAAACCCTAATTTTGAATCTGCTCCTTTAAGGAGAGTTTTGGGCTGCTGTTGTTTTGGGCCTAGCCCATGTTATACGGTTGCCCTGAGCCTGAGGTCCCTTTAATTTTTCCACGGTGGCCCTCTTCACCGTATTTTGGGTAAAGGACACAATGACTTCGGCCATAAATTAGTCAAACCAATTACTTTATAATTTTATAGTTTATTGATTATTCAGAAACTTCACTCTTTCTATTTATTAATTGTACAAGGAGAATGATAGAGATACACCTTTTTGTTAATACAAAGGGTCTTCTTTCACATTTCACCACTTGAATATACCCGAAGGGACCACTCATTTTTCAAAGAAAACATTCAAATATGGAAGAAAATATATGTTGTTGGATGCAGGAGGCAAAACAACACGGCATTAGAGCAGAGGAAGTTGCATTCTCATAAATTACAAGCCATAGTTAAATGATACAACAGATGCAAAGAAAGAAACCATGAAAGATTTTGAAGAGCTAAAACAAGCTAGATCGAGTCGAGAAAAACTGAAACTAAGAGCCTTTCATGGCGTCATTGACAGGCAAATCATCTTCATCATGGTAGATGTTCTCAGACATCTGCCATATTTGAAGTATATTATCCTCCGCCACGCTAGCAACAACCCAATCTTCGCAAGGGTTCCATGAGAAGTCAGAGATTTTACTTGTGTGGCCGCCATGAATGAATACGAGCTCTGGTGGTCCATCCTCAGCATCCTCCGATGACTGCTCTTCATTGATCCTGTCAAGGCATAAATAACCACATCAGCCCACAGCATGGTGATAAAACCAGTATTTGCTCAAGCAGGGAGAGAAACGTGGAATGGTTATTGAGGTAATACCTGCTGAGATCCCAGACCATCAGTCTTCTACCAAGACAACACGAAGCTAAGATGGTCTCGTTCTTTGGGTTCCATCCGACCTGGAAAACCTCCTCCCTGTAAAGCAATTGCAGCAGGTTTAAGCAAACAAAATATTTTGGCCACACTATCAAGGCATAAATCTTTTGGACCATTGATATACGGTAATGATCTCTTTGAAACCATAGGCAGAATAATCGCTTACTTGTGACAATCAAATGTGTGGAGTGCAGTAGAAATCCTACGCATGTCAAATAACTTGACAGTCTTATCAGTGGAACCCGTCGCCAAAACCCACTCATTAAAAGGATTGAAAGCCAAACAGTTTACCTAAAAAAGTGGCATTGAAAATATACAGTTAAGTCTATAATTAACGGATTAAAAGGAGCTGATTTATGTAATATAGTGTTCATCTCGACAAAATAAGATCACAAAGCACATGAATAAGTATTTTAAAGTATTGAGGAAGAGATGGAGAATTTGATTATCTTAATCACCCTAAATATGTTCCACATACAATAATATTAAGACTTGATCATGAAATAGTAATTCAAAACTTCAGATATTCTTCAATTTAACCGGTATCTTAATCATGAAACCAACCTCACTTTGATGGGCTACTACAGATTGTATAGGCTTGTTGACCGAAGGGGATCGGAGATCCCATATATGCAGATGCTGGTCATCTCCAACCGAACCAAACAAATATTCATGCCTGAGGTGCCATGCCACATCTTCAACAACACCTTCATGAATCTGCTCATAGCGCATATTAGATTATTGTGATCACAGCCACACATTTCAAGGTATCAACAATGTGGATAAAAGATTTCAAATAAAAGTCAGTGGTGTTGATTATGGCCAAGAACATAAAACTTAAGCTTTGTTTCAGTTTGCATACCTTAAATATTTGCATTGCATCTAGAGTATTATTCTTCGGAGTTGCATTTATATCCCACAAACATATTTGGGCATCATCAGAACCACTCAAAAGATGACCATCTTTGAACTGACTCCATGATAAACCATACCCTTCAGTGTTGTGGCCCCTTAGCCTCAAATCAGGGTTACATGCACCATCTAGAGGAGGCTTTGATGGATGTTTGCTATAGTCGAAAACATAAACTTCCGCACTAACAGTCTTGGTAGCGATAATAAATGGATTTTGGGGCATGTAACGGGCCCGATTGACCTCCCCATCATGATTTATTTGCTGGATAATTTGAACCTGCAAAAAAGATGTACTTATGGCATAATATGTAAAAGCACTTCATTTTGGAACCTAAGATAAGACAGTGTACAAAAGGTTGAAAATCCCAACATCAGATACAAGAACAGTACTTAGTTCGTGTAAAGCAACTAAGCATTAGATATACAAGTACATATAAACATTAATGAACAACCTCTTGAGTGCATGGGAAATCATATTTGCACAAAAAAGTTGCTGCATTTAAATTAAACTTAATTAACTACGACCTAAATCTCTCTCTTGACAAATCAGCACATCAAGTTAAGATTTTTTATTTATATTATGCTGAATAATTAAAATAGTTACACAAACACACAAAAGAGAGATGCACAAACTACAGCAGCTACAAATTGAGGCTCTTAAATGATCGAGTTCTTAATCACTCATCTAGTCTTTAATCCCATCCTAAAGCCCCCAATTCCACACGATAAAACCAGGATCCAGAAAAACAAAATCCAAAAACTAATTCCCAAACCCCATCAATTTTAATTTTTTTTAAATGATAAGATTAAAAATATATATTTTTCCTGCGGGATGAAAGTCCAATCATCGGAACACAAAGGACAACGGCATTCCCCCCTACAACAAACGAAAATATAAAAACTGGAAGAAGATAAATTTCCTGTTAAAAAAAGAGGAAAAAGAAAAAGCAAGGCACCTTGCCATTAGCGCAACCAAATCCACCGAATTCTGAGCGCTCATCCTCGTAATGGCGGGCATCGTTCTCGGTGTCCTCGAGAGGCAGCTGGATCCTGGCGAGCATCAGATAATTGGGCTCGTTCTCCGAAGTGTGGGTGCCGAGAATCATCTTCTGGGCGGAGTAATCCTTGCCCGGCGGCTCTTCCCGGTCGGGCAGCCACTCCACGGTCAGCGACGGCCACTCGAGCGCGTGAGTGACGACCAAATCGTAGAGGAACGGCGTGTTCTTCTTCCAAATCTTGTACTCCTCGTTTACCAGCCGCTCCTCTATCTCCCCCCTCATCTCGTCGTCGTCTTTTTCCATTTTCACTTCGAATTTCTTCGCGGATTGCGGTGAATTGCGAGGGATTTGTGATCCTGGAGTTCCACTTCGTGCTCTTTGCACCTTTTTGGAGGAATTCTGGTTTGAATGTTACCCGGGTGGAGGGTTTGGAGGGAATGAGATTTCTCAACTCTTTTTTCTGGTTAATATAGTGGGAATATATGTGGGGTTTATACGTAATATTTATAATATATATTACAATGAAAAAAAGGATTGGGGGAGAAATTTTGGGCTTCTTGTGGGAGCCCACATCCAACTGAGATCGTGGCCCTCCTAAATTTGATCAAAAGAGTAAATCTTTATCATGACGTAGGTTGAAGGATTAAATTAAAGTTTTTTTTTTTTTACTTGGATTCTATTAAAGTATAATCATTAAAATGAACTAATTTTGAAATTTAGAGGTCCAAACATAGTCGTCCAATGACTTTAATAATTAGTTCTTTTTAATGCGGGTCAGATGTACGTTGTTTGGACCTCTTCTTTAATTGTATGTCGTTTGTAATGTTTTCAGTGGGCCGCTAAGGATGTAACAACACTTGATATCCTAAAGTATTTGTATATATTGTCTTCCCAACAACATACAATTAAAGAAACCACGAAAATTCAAGCGTTATCCACTCAAAATGAACCCAACAAAGTATGAAACATTCATACATTTGGATGAATTATTTACAAAGGCACTCGCTATTTGGTATTTACACTTGTTCCTACAGGATAACTTTCTAATCAATCCACTGTACCTTAGTACAAGCCGATAAATAAACAAACATAAGAACACGCACAAATCTGAATGAATGGCACAACAAACAATCTCTTTTCTTTTTTCTTTTTTGGGTGTCCTAGCAGGAAGCATGGAGGTCTTCACTGTAATTTGGCCCACCAGACCACGATCGCAAACCTAAATTGCCTTACCACACCCCAAGGATATCTTAATCTTGAGAATAATCAGCAAATCTTACCAACGTGCTCGTGATAATAACCAATCCAAGCATATTGACATTGTCGTTCTGTGCGGGCCAGATGAGTGTGTTCTTGTGAATTTGAGCATGCAGTATGACTCTCCACTGAAACCGTCAGATATAGAAGCACCAACATTCCTCCTAAAGAAAAAAGAACAAGTCAGTGACATGCAACAAGAGAAGTAATGGGGGAGGATGATATGATGCCAGTGAGTGTCATTGTACGGATAGTAGCGCAAAGTGAAATGTGATATCTTAAAAAAGTTGTGAGCTCAGATTTATATCAGAATTCAGATGCTCATTTGCTTGGGAAAAATGAATTACGAGACTCAAGTATGTTTAGACCGAACAAGTGATGACCATCTAGTTAATTAATCAAAAGGGAGGCTGAAACATCCACCAGATGAGCTGGGAGACTCGTAAACTATAATCTTCTACCTAATAGTTTACAGCATCACGGAAGATGTTTCCAAGCACCTCTTGGACATCTGTTCACCATTTTCACATGTTCCTAGTTACTGCAGGCATTTGTGCAGTAAGCTGGTCCTTAATCACTATATGAAGGCCTCTTGTAAACTTAATGGGAACTCTATAGTTATAACTGTCTCTGATACTAAATGTACATGTTTCCACATCCTTCGTCGCATCTCTGGAAATCAATGCATTTTAAAGCTTGTGAAACTACCCAGCCCATTAAAGGCTAATGATCCCAAAGAGTACTACGAAAAATCTGTTGATTTAATTTTATCTCTATGTTGCATGGGAAACACGACAGCATGCAACCAAAAGATATGCTGCAGGATCCACCAACGTACTTCAAATATAAATCCTCAATAAATGGCACTATCCCAGAGCGGCAATAACTGTGTGTGTATTACGTAATGATAAAGTCTTTCTGAGATATTATATACTACATGTCTCAAGTCTTATTTATGAGCTTTTAAGGGGACAAGCTTAAAATATAGATTTTGTCAATCTTGATATATCCTTTAATCTCACATCTAGTATTCCAGCCAAAACAAAGGTGCAAAACAATCAGATTTGCAAGAAGAAAGAAAGAATAAACCTGCCTATGGCAGTGTAAGATACTAACCTCACCATCTTCACCATGCTGAATATTGATGGGTTTCTACGACCCAATGCAAGAATGTGGAGATGCGGGACTTGGGAACGATGAAGGTGACTTCTTTACAAATGGATGTTCTAGAAGTTGAGCAGCGGTTGGGCGATTATCTGGGTTAACTTGCAAGCATTTGAGGATAAAATCCTGAGCATCTCTTGATAAGGTATTAGGAATAGGAGGAAGTTCACCCCTGCCAATCCTGAACAATGCTTGCATCTGTTGCAACCAGAAAAGGACACTTAGAACACCATTTTACGTAGAAGCTAGAAGACATATACACCTTTTGGGCAACCATGAAACATAACTTTGAAAACATTAACCTCAAATTGAGAAACTGAGAAGAGCAATTTAAATGTCTGTAGTTGAAAATCTTGATGAGCAAAAGAATTAAGAAGTTATCGTGCCAGCCAAAACATTGAAAAGTTAAATAATAATAAAAAATTGAACTGCAATTAGACACATGAAGGACCCATCCACTTTAAATCTGTTTTCTTGTTACTAGTAAAGATGATTCTTTTTCACAGCCGCCTTCCTGAGTGAGATATAAGGTTGCCAATGTCGATTTAAAAAAAAAAAAAAAAAAAAAAAAACACCTCAAAATAGCGGAAGGCTCATCAGCATAATTGTTAAGGAATTGTGACTAATTTTGTGATAGAAACCAACATAGCTGTAACTTTTTTCTTAGCTCTAGAAATGTTCTTATGTTATATGCTCCTATGGGCAACTTATAAGTTATCACTAAATATGCCAACAGTTAATGTTTTTGAGACAATCATTATGTATTACCCTCCCTCAACAGAGAGTAATTTATTATGTAAGCTTCAGTCCGAAAAATGAACTCAGTATATGAAATTACCGCAATCTAAAACTTCAAGTAGGAAAAGGAAGCAAAATCTTAGATATTGTCAGGGAAGATGGCATACCCCTTCTAAGTGAGAGTAAGGAATTTGACCAGTTAACATTTCCAACACAGTGCATCCAAGGCTCCATATATCAGCAGCACGCCCATATCCATGGTTCCTTCGGTTCACAACCTGACAGTATAGATTGTCTCAATTTTGGATCTAGGCAACTTTTGTGGATAAAAAATGTAGATGAACAAGGACATAGCCCTTTTTTTTGTTTGGCGATTTTGATAAGAGAACCTTGGGAATGGAACATATAAATATATCTTTGTTATATATTGTGGATGAAAGATTAAAAAAAGTTCTGTCGAGTGCTACTTATTCACACTTATCAAGGGAAACGGTACAATGGTTGGCAAAACTTGATGGCTTGTGCTTTGAATAAAAAACAAAGCATCTATGCAAAAAAAAATGTCTTGACAAGTGCGTGTGAGCTATCCAGTTGCAGCTAGGAAACTCACCTCTGGGGCCATCCAATAGGGTGTTCCTTTGCAAGATTTGATGTCATTTAGTTTTGTTGCCTGAGAAAACACGCAAACTTATTTCAGCATCCATAATGCATCTAATAATATTTGAAATTATATATGTCCAGAAACCAACCTTTGCCAATCCAAAATCTGCCAGTTTCACAGAACCACTTACATCGACCAATATATTGGCACATTTGATATCCCTTGAAAAGAAGAAAAATCAAAGCTCTGTAAGAGGGTGGTAAATGGAGGGGGGAAATGTATTAATTTATTCTATCTTCAAGAGTATTCTGGTTGAGAACCAGAATGTGAGTTCATTTCAAATTTTCCAACCTCTCTACAAGCTTATAATCACTAACAATGACCACAGAAACTGAGATGATTTATAGCACCTGTGAACGACATCTCGGCTGTGAAGATAATTCAGCCCACTTAGGATCTGCCTTGTGTATGAAGAGACTTGGGAGTCCCAAAGCTGATATTTATCGTAGAGTTTTGCGAGGGAGCCCTTTGTTACAAGCTCAAGGAAAATATATAGTTTTCCATTATCCTAAAACATAGAAACGTATCATATTAAGAATCAAAAAAAAATTATTTAGCAAGTACACTGATAATGGAGATATCTACTAAAGAAGTTAACAGCATACTTTGTCAGTGCCCAAGTAGTGAACAATATTCTCGTGTTGAAACTGCTTCAGAAGAGATATCTCCTGAAAAAATTTATGAGAGGATAAATACCAATTCGGGTGGTGGTTTAGGCATCTGCATAATGATTTTCAGGTCCTTAAAAAACTACATTATCAACTGTAATACCTGTTCAAGCTGGTAAATGCTTTGCTGACCCTGGCTTCCTTGGTCCAGTAAAGATACCTCCTTCACAGCAAAAAAGAGCCCATC
>JAYDZE010581764.1:0-11085 GCA_034509125.1 Monilaria moniliformis | reverse complement strand
TACAAATAACTTAATTACGAATTTATATATAAAATTGAAGTAAAAAATGATAAAATGATAAAAATTGAGTTGTGGCTTATTTGGGGCTGAATTTTTTGGGCTGGGATAATGGTGTTGTGACTGAAAAGTAAAATACTGATTTAGCAGCCGAAAATTGAGTTGTGGCTGGTTTTTTTGGGGCTGGGATAAGGATGCCTAATACTACAATTTAAAGCTTGGGGAATGGTGATTACTTGTGCATGAAATAGGGGTTAAAAGGATGGGACTTCATTTGCTTTCGAGCATGAACTAGCAGCAACGATATCAACACCCAATAAGTCGAAATGTTTGAATTCACTTGATCGATTTAATTGTAAGTTAAAAAATATCTATAAGTTTCTAAATAACAATTCGATTCATTTGCAACCATACTATCTAGTATCCATCCATTTTGGCATCAAATTTAGGGCAATTCCGACGGTCCAGCAGGAGAAAACATCCTATGCCACACGAAATAAAGGATTTTCCAAAAAAGCTATGGTTCTAAAGTTGAAATTACAAGTGGCAATGGGCTAGCAGTGTCCTAAAAGGAAACCACAGTAGAATGTGATTCAATTCTTGCCACATTTTTTCCTTTTTTTTTCTTTTTCTTTTTTCCTTTTTCTTTTTTTTCTTTGATTATTTAAATTGGGTTTTTTTAAAAGTTGTTTGAAAACTTTTTATATGATTGGAAACTTTTGACGGTAGCAAAATATTATAGTTGCTAATTCCACCTGTAAAATCTTGAAGAAGATGTCACATTTTTTAGCACAAGTGCATAGCCATGGATAGGTCATTTTCGAATGTATATTTCTCCTAGGTTAGAATTAGAGTAATTCAATTAGGGCAAAACTGAAAGTGGGTCCCGTTTGATTTAATTTTTTTGTGATTTATGTTATTGAAAGTATTAATTCACACCAAATTTTGTTTTGTCTCTATGGGCAGTAATGTAATTTTGTTTTTGTGATTTAGACTTTATTTTTTATTGTGTCTATGTCCATATACAAAATAACTTTTAGAGAAGAATAGTTTAATAGCAAATTCATATATTTTATGTCCCCACCTACCTGCAATTATTGATCAAGCTTTTTGCTTCGAATATTATACTCATATATTATCTTTTGGTCGTTTTATATTTATACTCATAGCGACATTTTTCAGAATTACATATTATATTGTATCAAGATGATGTGAATCTTTTAATCTATAGTATAGTTAAGAAATAATTTCACAACTTTTAGAGCACTAGGATGTGAAAATTCAAATATTAAACTGGTAAAAGGAAATTAAAAAAAAAAAAAAACAATATAATTCAACACGATTTTAGAGAGGTTAAATTGTCCCTGCATTCCAAAAAAGACTTGGAAAGAACCACGTTTCAATGACATTCTTTATGAAAATAAGTAAAATCCCTAAAATATGTAAACAGTGACAATACTAAATTTTATCAATAATTGTTACAACTACAATTAGCTGCACAATACTCAAACATGAATCAGTTTATTATACTTCAAGACTTCTTAGATTTGAGAAATCATCCACCAATCAAAATAATCAGAGCATTATGTTTCTGCAAACAAAGAAAAGCAAGTGTAAGAACAATTTTACCACTCTTTCCTCATCATGCTCTAAACAGCTACAACAAGCAAACTAAAAAGGTCATGATTTCATCCCTTGTTCTATGCAGAAATGAGAAAGAACTATTTCAAAGGATATAATCTCAAAATGTGGCTCCATCCCGTGCACGAAGATCATCCTCTGCATACACAAGACGAATGTTGCAAGGGACATGCAACCATTTGATGCTTCAAAGCTGTTTTATGGTAACAACCTAGTTCCTATGATGCAATTTCTGGATTTGTGGCTGATGCGTTTTTCTTTCTTAGCAACCTCTGCATGAATTCTGGGTTGGCTTTAAGTCTTTCTTTCATGTCTGAAACTCGAGCTTCGTGCACCATCATTCGAGCTTTTCCAGCCTCCTCAATCAAAGCAAATAGAGTTCTGAGGCAGTCTTTTCTATTCTCTTCCCGATGTTCGCACCTAAGTCACAAATACAAAGAAGATAATATGGCAGTGGTCAAAAATTTATAACACACTGAAATTAAGCAAATATAGATCATATATAGAATTCAGTATTAAGGAAAGTTGATCGATGTTCAGATACCATAATTTCAGATGGACATACCTTTCACTGGTTATCGTAAGTTCATCTTTCCCAGCATTGTATCGCTTTCCAGCCAATTCTCTCAGCCGCACAAATTGATGCTTAGATAGGCCAAGCTCCTTCACAGTTACAGACAACTTTACTTTTCTATTTTTCGGGTGCCATGCATCACCACCAGGAGCAAAGACCACCCGAGTTTGCCATCTAAGAATCGGCCCCTCACCTGGTGGGTCATCCGAATTTGTGTTCTTCTTATTTGGACCATCCTTGTCAAACTGAGGGGGTTCTTGTTCCTTCATCAATTTAGCACATTCCAAGACCATCTGGTCTTCAAACTCCTTGAAAAGCTCGTAACCTTCTTCAACATTAATTTCACCTTTTTCAACCCTATCACCTATCTCATTAAACTTGACCTCCACCTTCTTTTTTATCTCATCTGAAACCAGTCCATTTTCAAAATCACAGATTGAACTACTATACATCAAAATTTGAAATAAACAAAACATAATTGTTGACTGATAAAGCAAAGAGCACATAGTTCCAATCAAGTCATGTTAGTAAGACCAAGCCATATAATTTGCAAAGTTAAATCCTGAATTGATATTTAATCAGTAAACAACAAAAATTAAGTAAAATATACTTAAAATGCAAGGGGGCTCTAAAAGAAAGTTAGCATGCCAATGCTGGTCTGTTGACCATGATTAACATTTGCTTCCATACAAATGCAGCTAGAGATTGCCTTTTAGATTCCATAAACTATTTTTATGAGTTCTATACCAAATTTACAAGATATTTCACTTTTAAACACTAAATGAATTAGATTTTGGCAGCATACAACAGCCCACATTAAGAAGATCGTGTATATTCCATAATAGACCAATTAATTCACCCAAACCCATATCTCTAGAAGTGAACCACTGAACCCTCTGTTGGGGACACCCAAGTGGTTGACCTCCCTATGTAAAAGTGAGAGGTCTCAGGTTCACTCCTCATTGCTCTTCCCTCCCCCAACTCAAAAGAACCCCCCATCCCCCCCACCCCAAAAAAAAAAAAAAAACAGGCCATTTGTTTTCGCAATCCAGAACGAGTACCTAAAGAATGACCCGTGGTTAACAGTAAGATATTACAATTTAAGGATATTATGAGTCTGTGCTGTTCATCTTTCAAGTATTGATCTTCTTTTCACACCACCGGCTCGAGTTTAAGCTCACAATGTGTTAAAAGGTAGTATTCATACAACAGTAATCTTACTCTATGAAGGGAACAGAAGTATTGCATGCAGATTCATCACATACCCAAGTTGGCAAACTGTAAAAACCATGTTAACTATTGCTTTGCTGAAGTTATTCATGCAGACTCCAATAACGACACACATGTAATTTATAAATGCAACACTCATGGCATTTGAAGTCATCCATCATCAAATCCTCTCAGAAGAATAATAAGCATTCAGGCTTTTAAAGTTTGCATTCAAAATTTCAAATTAAGTTCATCCATCCAAGAGCATAACTAAACAAGAAGATGAATAACCATCATGCCCAGACAATTTTGTCCAACCATTAAAACTAACTAAGCACAAAATCCGTGATATAAAATAAAAAATGAAATTAGCCAGGCAACAGAGCAAATTATACTATCGTACCTGGTAAAAGCTTGTCCCAGTTAAGCATATCCTCTAGTATGTCTTCACATTCCCTCATATCCTGAAGATAACCATGCTCAGTGGCCTCCTTAATCATGTCATCCCATTTCTGGTCAGTCATGTTGAAATATGGATCAGACGACATTTTCTTCATTGCATAATCCCTAGCATTGTATAGATCCTCAATTTCCTCATCAGTCTCAAGAGCATCCTCCATATCGGATTCAAAATCTTCGTCAGCTACATTGTCTATTGGCTCTCGACAAAGCTCGTCCAGAAACTCATCATCTGTCTCTTCATGCTTCTCTGAAAGCCTTCTTTTTAAAATGGACTCAAAGACCTTTGGGATTGCCTCCTCATTAGCGTTTTGCAAATAGTCCTCTACCTGCGCTTTCAGTTCTGCAAGAAAGTTACAGCCGACGAAGTTGCATAGAATCAGAATACAAAACCAACCCTAACATCTGACATCGATAATCAGGTCCCAATCGACAATAACAATAAAAAAACCTATCCAAGCAGCTCATAAAACATTTCGCCCATTAAATCTTTTAGGCAAAACCTTTTCATCTCATCACAATTCACTACAAGTTAATGCAGAAAATTAAATAAATAACAGCAAACAACCATACATAAATTAGACAACTAGGAAGTTCTTCCACATTTAACCTAATTACATTAAAAAGGGCAGGAAAAATCTAGGCAGAATTTACTTCGCATGATCCAGAAACACCTTCATAAAATTGATCTCAATAAAATCAATTAATTACTATTTTGCACACAAAAAAAGGAAAGACCGATGAACAATTTAAAATTAATCGTATTCAAATTTTCGCGAAAACCACCTTTGTTATCTACGTCTTCTACCTCAGCCGCCGCGGTGCTCCTCTCCTCGGGTAGGGCGATGGAAGATTCGGATTCTGGATTCGGCTCCGGATCCTGGGTGCCATCTTCGGAAGAGAAAAATCGCATTCTGGATGGGAAATGGTTGAATAGTGCGGCATCAATCTTACGATGAAGAGTGGTGCAGACATTGGAAACTAGGGGCGTAGGTCTGTGGTAGAGAGAGAAATGGCGACTGCGAGTGTAGAGAGAGAGATTTCTGAGCAGAGCTCCTCTCATGGTGAAGGTTTCTGTCTAGGGTTTTAGGTTGATTCTACTCTTGATTTAGGCAAACAGTTCACAGTTTTTTAGTTAAGAAAACAATAGTAATAAGAAACGGTAAGATAAAATGAAGAGAATTAAGAAAAATCAAGGGAAAAAAAAAGAGAGAGAGAGAGAGAGAGACAATAGTAATAAGAAAGGGTAAGATAAAATGAAGAGAATTAAGAAAAATCAAGGGAAAAGAGAGAGAGAGAGAGAGAGAATATTAGTATTTCTTTTTACAATTCTATGTTTTCTTTTTAGTGGCCTTTCTTTCTTTTTGCACATAAACATTTGTATGAATTTTAATCACAAGTAGAATCAAAAGGGGCAAACTGCCAAAAAAATAATGAAGTTTGGTCAAATTCTGGTAAATCCCGTAAATTTGAAAATCAGCCGCTAATATTATGACTTTGAGATTAGAAATTGGCTGACTAATTTGGTTCGGTGGATAAGAGATTGAGTCTCATGAAAATTGTTTGGTTGAATAGATTCGGTTTGGTACTAATTTTAAGATAGTGTCGTGTAAGATTAGTCTTGATTTATAAGTCTTGGTATTTTTATATGACAAAATTAATTTTGGGTACTCCCGGACAATTGAATTTCCGATAATTTCGGGTCAATTTAATCTCGAGTAACCGAACACCTTCTTACTCAAGTAAAAAATGTGCCTATAGTCTTCAACATTGTTCTTTAAGTAATACGGACTTGTTTGGTACGCATGATTAGGATGTATAATATACATATAACATTTTAATATCTTGTTTGGTAAGAAACGTAAGGTTCTTTATAAATCAAAAACTCGCAAACATTAATACCTATGAATTCTGGTACGACCTCACAGGTGGTATAATTAATACAAGTCCTAATTATAACTAATATTAAGTACATCAAACAATGTATTACCCATTATAGATATTTTTATACATTCCACCTAACATAATATTAATATATTAGGATAATAAAATATATTATAGTCAAATCTATCACACCTTATTTAGTACTATATAGTAAACAAGCCTTATATGTGTTACAAATATTAAATATGTGGAAAATAGATTTTTTTTTTTTTTGTCGATGATAACCCGGACCAATTTTTGAGATGCGTTGTATGTAAACTTTGCTAGACTCATCTATAAGATTTTGGTGAAATTCAAATTTAAATTTTATAGTGAGACATAGAAACGTGCAATTTATTTTATAAGATAGCTTACAACTGCAAATAAAAAATTTCAAAAAAATAAAAAAAATAGAAAAAATGAAAAATAAAAAAGATAGCTTAAAAGTAAGTTTTAGTTTCCGAAGTTCTAAAATAAGGCTTCTTATGTGATTGTTGAAATTCAAATTTGCTTGTTGAATATATTACAAATTAGCAAATTTGAATTTGAGCATTTGATATGTTTTGGTAACATCGTAGAGAGTATACGTACTTTAAATAATTATTTCTGTAATAATTGTGTGTAACAAAATATTCAAAATTTGAATTTTAGATTGAATTAGATAATTGAATTGATGGATATATAATTAAATTGTTGTAAAGTCTAAATATGATATATATTATATATATACAACTCTTATCTAAATTAATGGTTATCCACTTGATGGATTAATTGTGACAAAGAACTTGAATTAATCATCAAAACTTATATACAATATTTTTTAAAGTATATAATAAACATGTAGAAAACTATAAGCTAAAATTTATCAATTATGAGTATGAAAGAATTATATATAAAATATGAGATAATCTAGGATCTTATAGAAGATGCCCACACAACTTAGGTCTAGAAATTCGGTATTTCTCAACAACAACACCATATCTCATGCTATATTCATGGGATTTTGAAGAATAGCGCAACTTATAAATTTGCATAATTAGCTCCATTCCAAAATCCCTTTTCTCCCATGCGTTTAGGTGGTAAAGAGATAGAGGAGAATCCACCATTAAATGAAACAAAATTAGTTTTTGTTTCTTTTGTATCGTGAGAATCTGCAATTGCTATCTTTGTGTATGCGTACCAGCCCTGACTCGCGTGCAATTACTATTATCTATCTATATATAATTTTATAAATGTAAATATAAACTTTCCCATTTCTTGAAACTTAATTTAGTATTTTTTAAAATATCCTCCAAAAGTACATCTCTTGCTCTTGCAATTTTCTTTCAACAAAACATAGAAAACCCATTTGGGTTTTCCTCAAATCACATCAATATTTAGTAACATTTCATCAAATCTTTTTATGGGGCCATCATCACCAAAAGAATTTGATCATTATCCATATTTAGTGAGCCTAAAACTTGATCAATTCATCATAGGCAAACCTATTATGACGAACCATTCCAACCTAGATCATGAGCCGTTGATCAAGAACAATGTGATCATCTCCGCAGAAGAAACCATATTGCAAAACCCTTCTTCTTCTTCGTGTTCGTCGTCGGCGTCTTCCCCTCCAATCATTCATGAAAACCCTAACACGAAATCGGCTGCAGATGGAGTTAATGGAGTTTGGAATGATGGGATGAAAGACCCTTTCGGAATGAGGAATTTTGAAGAAGATTTCTTGCAGAATCCATTGATGACGAAGATCGATCAAGAATACATGAACTGGCAGCAGCAAGAGATGATGCAGATAGTTCCGACAGATTTTAAGGTTTTGGAGAATGGTATTGAAAAATCTGCAGACAATTCACGTTTTGAATGTGGGAAGAAAATAGAGTGTGTGGCGAAGAGTGTGGAAAGGAGGCAGAGAAGGATGATCAAGAATCGAGAGTCGGCTGCAAGATCAAGGGCTAGGAAACAGGTTTGCTTTCTTCTTCTTCTTCTGTTTGATTATGATAATATTAATTTTTGACAAGATATTTCCAATTTCAATTTTGTATGTCGTTTTACGGGACCACCTTTTGGGATCGAGTATTCTCTTTTGGATCACTTGAAATCGAGTATCTTAATTATTTTTTGTGTCGCATCTCAATCTCGTATTTTCACTTTCAATCTCGTATTTTATTTCACATGATCACTTTTTTTAATCGAATGTCCTCTTTTTACTTGGAATGAGTATCCTACTCTCTAGTGTCTCATTATGTACAACTTTTATTTTTTTTTCTTCATTTTTCTTCTTCAATTTCAATTCTTTATTTTTTTGTTTAATTTTGCATTTTTTAATTAAGATTTATTACACTCATTTAGAGTATAAAATTATTGTAGCATTTAAATTTGATTTTATTAGTTAGTGATTCATTTTAAGTTTTAAAAAATCTCAATCCTCCCATTTGGAGACAACTCGAGTAAGTGTAACTTGTCTCTCTCGTCATAAATACGATGTCATTTTGTAACCGGCTGTTAGACTTTTTGGTCAACTCAATTTCGATTTCTCCCAAATTTAATCAGATGGGAAAATTGAGAATTTTTAAAACTTTGTGATTTAATTTGATCAAATGGGACAATTGAGAATTTTTAAAACTTCGGGACATATGTGGACTTTGCATACAATTATCCCTTTTTTCTTTAATCTTCAATTTCAATTTCTTAGTGTTTCAGTTTAATTTGTACTTCTTAGTTAAGATTTATTATACCCAATTAGATTGTATAATTATTTTTTAGCATTTAATTTAAATTTCATTAGTTAATGATTGATTAATAGGGTTGATTGCGTCAAAACTAGAATATACAATTTTGAATAGTAACTTGTTTAATAATTTATTTGTTTGTTTGTTTTATGAATTAAAACTGATCCTTGTACCTTCTGTACAACTATACACAAATTTCTTTTTTAAATCACATCAAGTATTCGAGTAAGATTGAACGAAATGTTTACATTATTATCATTTTAATATAGTTATTATGGTCGTGCATTCTTTCAATTTTTTGAATTACAACTCACACACACCTCACTCACACATTCGAGGTGACTCGAACCACAACCTATTGATTGAAAAGAAAATTCTTACCAACGAAGCTTTATTTCATCTGCACTCTTTTAGTTTTAAACATTTTAATTATAGTGTTTTTGCTTATTTCATAGAAATGTTTATTTGTATTGTAGGCTTACATAAACCAATTGCAGGAGAAGGCGTCGCAACTGCAGACATCAAACAAATTGCTTAAAAAGCGAAAGGTATTAATTACCTTATTAGCCATTTTTGTAAACAAATTATCTCGATTTAATTATATTTATTCTTCATCAAATCGAGTATTGATATTTAATTAGTGCCACATTTTTGTAATGAATGTACTAATTTGGCAAATATAATATGAGAATAATCTGAGCTATTTACGTTATTATGATTCATCTCATTGAAATCACCATGTTTTTATTTGTGTTGATTTTCTTTCTATTTTCCGATACAAGTAGTTTACTTGAATTTATAGTTAATTTTAAGTAAATATTATTTAATTTTTAATTGAAGATGGGATTAGAATTTTAATTATTATTTACTAATTCTAAGTTAAAATTAATTAAATTCTAATTAAGATCATTAAAATAAGCCCTTTTAAATCTTTAATAAAATATGTTATCAAGCCAATTATCCATGCCTAAATGTCAATTTTTTTATAATAAACTCAACTAGCAACTACTCCTACTTTGTATTATAGGACATTAGTAATTTATCATACCAACCCTATATATTATTCAAATTTCACTTCGGTAATTCCGTGGAGAATGTGACATTAACATTAGTCAAATACACAAGTAATTGAATTTGTCACAAAAAAAAAAAAAAAACTGGTTTTATTGTACTTAATTACGTGATTAGTTGGACTATATTTAAAAGTACCCACATGGTTATAAAGTCTTCATTTAAAAATAATAATTCAATATCGTACGTTTATGGGCACGAATATTGTAACGAAATTAATTGTGTTTAGCCTTGTAATTAATTAGTAGAAACGTGAGTCGTATATCAATTAAATTATTAATTTCTTACAAGACATATATCATACGTTTGATGATCGATGATGACACAATAATTTGGTAATTAAAAGACGAATATATTATTAAATCCTTCTGCGTAAAAATAAGTTAAAAATATATTTTTCGAATTTATTTTATTTATTATTATTTTGCTTGTCTACAGGAAGCCTATGCTGTGTGCAATTCAAGTTCGATATCTGCACCAAGATACCAACTCAGACGCACCAGTTCAGCTCACTTTTAGGCATCAATTTTTATTTTATTTATCTTCCTTTTCCTCGACCTATCTAATATATTGAATTTTCTTATTTAACATTTGTTTCTTTTCTGCAAATGATTTCACATTTGAATTTTTGGATCCCCTGAAAAACGCGTAAATGAAAGACATAGAAGTTACTTTTTATGGAGTTTTTGAATAATTTAAAAGCTGAATAGTGAATATGTTGATAATTAATAGTTGCAATTTCATTGGACGTGTGAGTTTTAGACGAATGTTGATTAGGTAAAGAATTAATGTACTTCCTCCGTCTCGGAAAAAATGTCACACTTTGCGATGGCACATGATTTTTAGGAGCTTTTGTTTAAAGTGTTTAAATAGATAGAGATGAAGATGTTGGATGTATTAATTATGAAAGAGAAATAAATAATGAGAGAGAAAAAAATTATTAAATCTATTAATAATGAGAGAAAAAAAGTTATTTAGGATATATTTAAAAAATTAAAATGTACTACGAGGAAGGCGAGTATAATGAAGAAGGATGACCTACATAGTGCTCACTTATTAATTAATTTTTGAAGTACCATTTAGAAAAAAAATCAATAAACAATAAAAAAAAAATTGAATGTGAAAGTTGCTCAAGAATGAATTTGATTCATTTAAGTAGGCTTCACATAAATGTTTACTTTCTTAACAAATTTGTTGTAAAGCCCCAATTACCTTATTTTGGGCCTAATATGATTTAAATAAAACATAAGAGATGCATAAATAAAATATTTTCGCAATTATTCTCTTCAAATTATGATTGTATACACTCTTTTTTAGCGTTTGTATTCAATAAAAAATAAATAAAAATTGGCAGTTTTTCTTCTATTCAATAAACAGTCACAGTACTATTCGGCATGAGTATTTATACTATATAATAATAATAATAATAATAATAATAATAATAATAATAATAATAATAATAATAATAATAATAATAATAAT
>JAYDZE010581753.1:0-11085 GCA_034509125.1 Monilaria moniliformis | reverse complement strand
TAACTAATTACAACTGCTATACTAACTGAATTAACAGAAAGGAAAATAAAATAAAAAATATTCTATACATTCAAATAAATAATAACTATTACAAAGCAACGCCGGCGGCGGCGATTGGTGGCCCGCCACCACCACCACCGCCCATATCCACCACTATACTCTCACTATAGGTCCTACCTACATTACAATCTAAATTTTGTTAGTTTAAATGTGTAAGTTATATATCGAATTCTTGTTATCTTATTTGTTGGTAATAATAATGTAAATGAGAAGAAGAGATCAAAGATACACAAAAAAACTTGCTCATGAAGTTTTTTCCAAATAAAATTGAATCAATATTTTTCTATCACGACTTCAACTACACGGCCAACTTGACCGCGATAAACGTAGATATGCGCATAATTATATATTAGTGGGACAATATTTATTACTACTGTGTAGCCTAATCTATATTATCAGTAACGTTCAATATATAACTAGTTAAATATCATTTTAAACCCTTAGACCATATTCACTTTATCAAAGATGTCTAGAATTATAAGAAATATTTAATTAAATTATAAATTATCGACTTTATATCAAAAATATCTTGCATCTAATTTTCAGCCCTCGAAATCTTGACGTAGCTCGCCGAATGCCACTTCTGATTTATATTTTTATGTTTTAAATGACATGGCAAAAAAAACGACGTCGTTTTGTGCTCTAGTCCATTAAAAGTGACGAGCTACGTCAACATTCTGGGACCAAAAAAATTGACGCATGATATTTTTTATACAAAATCAATAGTTTAGAGATTAATTAAATGTTTCTTATAATTCGAGATATTTTTGATAAAATAGGTATTATTTAGGGTTCAAAGTGATAGTTTTATGAAACCCTACATTTAGCCTTTCATTTTATTAACCTATTATGTATTGAGAATTTGGATTAATTCATCGACTTCTAGATACAACTTTGTAAGTCTTGAGCATTTAATCGAGAAGCTACGACGCAATTTAAATTTTAGTGCATTATTGATGGCCTTTTCTATAATGAAATTTATAGTGATCTCCATCTCAAATTCAATGAACTAACTAGAAATAAATTATTGAGCTAGAGCCCAAAGTCCTCACGTTACGTATATTTATTTATTTTTTACGGCGAGGGAAACCGCATGTTAAGCCTCATCAAAAAGATTCATTCTCATTAATCCCAATTTAATTAAAACAATACACTGGCCTTATAATTAAAATATCATATATATATTTATATAATTGACTTAATGACTGTGTCTTAGTTAGTTCGGCCAACAACATATGTTAAATTGGTTTCTTATTAACACTAATAGTAGAAGTAGAGGGGTAGATTTAAGGCGACATACGTAAACGACCAAACACGTAATCAAATATTGCACTAACGTATCCCATCCCAGTGACCTACTCTAATGGTCAATTTCAAGATTTCTAAAATTAAAAGATAAATCTTTTTATTCAAATTAGTAAGTTTTTTTTTTTTTTTGAAAGGTATACAAATTAATAAAAGTTAGTCGAATTATTCATGTGGGCAGCACTGTAGTGTCCCACAATCTCATTATTTTCTTTGCAGAAATTCCGGGAAACAATATTAGTCCAATTAAAATTTAATATTAATGGCTAGTGAAATATCAATACCGGATTTTGACTCACAAACTAACTTAATATATATTGAGTGTAATGTCTTATGCCATAAGTTATATATTCAGGATATATATATTTATTGATAGTTAATATATAGTGACCAATTTCCCAGCAATTCACCAGTTTTGATTAAAAATGGAAAAAGCGCTTATCTGATAGCGATGGTTAATTTGACTATTTGTTAGGTTAGTGTCACCATGCATATATATAAATCATCGTAAAATACTAGCCAGCTTCTCTTTAATTATCATCTTAATGAATAACTAAACAACTGAGATATTTCCAATAATATATCTTCAAATTTCATCAATTGTTCAAATTCGATCACATGCTGAACCCAAAACCTTACATGACACTACCACATACAGTATACATCATGATATAAAATATCATTTCAAAATTGGAAAACTCAAGCAAGCTGATTTGTTGCAAGTGATTGCTGCGGCAATTTTGATCTCGTCCTTGTCCGTCACCAAGCCAAGAGTGATTCAGTGAGGTAACCATCTAAGTCTTTGACCGAAAGATGTAGCAGCATTTCATGCCGCCAACATCATTGTCGGATGTATTGCCGGGCGAGTTAAGTTCTCCGGTCGTCAACAACAAACGGGCGAATCCAAATTCCAACAAATCATATTCTCATCTTGCGACAAAGACTAGAAATAACCGAGACTTGAGTCTCCCGCAAGATAAGATTGCACCGCTATTCGTGCTCATAAATTGTTGCAATTGCTTTCAAGATACAACGATTATCTAAACTCGAGGCTCATTGCTCCTCGCGACAATGCGAATTGCACCTATGAACCCCCGCTCATTGCGACAAGTGCGCTGTTCGGATGGTGCTTCAATCATAAAATGACTAATAAATAAAAAACACATTAGTGGTCCCACACAGAAGCCCACTAATTTTTATTTTTATTTCCTTACGTAATATATAGTAACAACTTTTCTTGTTTTTTCAAATATGAGATAAATTTCTCCACATTTCAAAATTTCAAGTGACATTTTTTTAGATATTAAGTCCTTATTCATATCTCCACAAAAATGAACAAATAAATACATTAAATTAATATATTCAGAACTTAGATTTCATATCTACCATTTAATTCCAACAAATCCAAACAAATTACCATAAAACTAAATATTGTTTTATTTGCTATATATTAACAAATTTTTTACAAACTTCCTACTATAGATTTTCATTTCTCCTACCTTTCCTATCTCAACAAAGCTGAGCTGAACACAACATATATCTTAGTTAAGCAATCTCATTTTTCATTTTAGGTTTCTCTTAAGATGGCATTCTTCTTTGTAGACAGTTTAGCCGGGAACACCTCTGGATTTGTACAAATCTCAGGCAAAATCCTAGAGCTTCTGCTTCTATCCATGGGGCTTATCTCCACCATTGTAGTCATAAAAAATGCACTTAATTTGCCCTACTCTTGCGATATCGTTTTCTCTAGCCTAATAGAATTTTGCAATTCCATTAGATGCTTATTGTCTTCTACTCCAACCATCATCCTCGCCATCAACCTCATGGTCCTCCTCATATTCGCCTCCTCCGCCTTCCACCGCTGTGGCGACGCCCACCACCAACACCAAGAAATCACTACTAGTATTCTCGATGTTGATGATCTCGATTTCGCCCATCATGAACCACCAGCACCAGCACCAGCACCAGCTTCAGCACCACCGCAACCAACACCATCTGCACCGCCAATATGGGATGTTTTCGAAGTCACTCCACCGCTGCCGCCGCCGCCACCATCAAGAACAGACAACACTAGCTGGTACGATGATGTTTCTTCAACACAAGCATCTGTCGGAAAAGAAACTGCAGTGGCAACACTTCCTAGCCCTCTTGGAAAATGGAAGGATGTATTCATTGAAAGCGAGGAGAAAGAAGCAACGAATGAAGAAATTATGGAAGAAGACAACACAATAGATGCCACGTGGGAGGCCATAATTGGGGGAGGGAAGCCCAAACCCAAGAAAAAACCCCTCAAGAAGAGCGAGACGTGGGATGCGCCGCCGCAGCGGCAGCGGCAGCCCCTGCGGTTGGACTCGGAGGAGGTGGTGCCGACGTCACCCAAGTGGAGGGAGCTGAGGAAGGCGGAGACTTTCAACGATGCGGTTTCGGTGACAAGGAGAGGAGGGCTGGTGAGGAGAGACCCTTCGATGAGTCTTGAGGAATTCAACCAGAAAGTGGAGAGATTCATCAAGAATTTCAATGATGGGATCCGACTTCAACGGCAAGAATCATACAGGAGGTTCTTGGATATCATCAACCCGAAACGTGGCTAGCTAACCATACCTAACTTAAGTTGATTTTGCAGTTTCTTAATTATTAGATGATTTGGTAGCTGTTTCAAAGTGTTATACATCATGCAATGCAATGTATTAGTGTTAACTCAGCCGTTCAAGCTAAGAAAGATGAAGGAATTGGCACTGTGCATGGAAGTGATAGCTCGATTGATTCTACTCATGCAAAGCCATATATGCGTTCAAACGATGAAATGGAAAGAAACTGTGCCAGCAAGCTAAGTTTGGGTCCAGCTCAGCTAAAGCACACAAGCTGGAGAGGTGTCCTTTTGTCAGCAGCTTGAAGAGCTGAAGATTTAATGTTGTTTGGCAGCTCGTGAGAAAGTAGTTTCAGGCACTAACTTTCAGTTTTATTATTTTGTCTTCGGGTGTTGTTGTCTTCTTGTCAGCTAGGTCTGAATAGCTGATTTTAGATCTTTCTGATGTTTATATAAAGTCATCATTAGCTTGTGCAAATGTACGCAGAAGTTATCCAAATTATCAATGAAGACTACATTTCGCATCATGATAAACTTATTGCTTGTGTTATCTTGTTTGGTCACTTTCCTTTATGAAATTGGCTCTTGTTGGAATGGTTGGAATGAGCATCTTCAAGAAAGGGACTCCTGCAACAAAAGACAACAGAAAAGATATCAAGACAAAACCAAGATAACAAATAGTCAATTTACCCTAAGTAGTGTAGATTTTCTGTGAGATTAGAGTAAGGACTACTAGACTTTCTGTAATTAGGATATGCCGTTGAGGTTGCTTCTATATATGCAACCAAGAGATGTAATTCAAGTAAGAATGAAAAATATAATTCTATCCCTTGCAAACAGCTCTATTCTTTTCCACTTCTTCCTTTGTTTTGTTTCTATGTCAAAAATAACTGAGAGTGAAAGCTCCAGCACTTCTCCCCAAATGTCAGCATTTGCTCAGCATGCAGTCATTCCTGTTCTTCCTCAAAACCACCATATTTCCTTCAAACTTTCTGATAGTAACTTCCGTATTTGGTAGCAGCAAATTTTGGCCATAGTGAGATGGTATGGCCTTGAATTATATCTCACATGAACTATCAAATCCATCCACAAGTGATTCCTTCTGAGGATTCAACAAGTATGAAAATCAATACAAAATTTTTCTTAGGCACAGGCAAGATCAACTTCTTTTTACCAGATCCAGTCTTCTTTGTCTGAGAGCATTATGGTTTTAGTGGTCGGCCTTATCACTAGTAGGCATATCTGGAAGGCTCTGGAGACCAGGTTTGCTAGCTAGTCAAAAGCCAAAATAATGTAGTACAAGTTGCAGTTTCAAACTTTGAAAATAGAAACTCTCACTATGAGAGAGTATCTGAGCAAAGTAAAAACTCTATGTGATCTTTTCGGTTCTGTAGGCTGTAGAGTGCTTGAATATGATTTTACACATCTTACCTGGCATTGGCACTGAATATGATTCAGTAACGGTGACAATCACATCGAAGGCAAATTTCTGGCCAGTGCAGGATCAGGATGTGAGTGCTCTTCTTCTCAACTTTGAATCTGGAATCCACAGAATCATCTTCCATCAATTTTGATGGTTCACAGCCTTGTGCAAACTTCACTCAAATCTCTGGTCAAAGGAAGAATAACTCATCTCAAGATAATAAGGCTCACTACACCAACTATGGTACAAGAGATGGTGGAAGAAACAATCGTGGAGGAAGAGGTGGCAAAGGGAGATCCACTGGAAACAGACCAACATGTCAAGTTTGCCAGAAACTTGGTCACACTGCAGACAAGTACTGGCACAGATTTGAGCAAGGTTTCATGCCTTCAAATCCTCAGCAAAGAGATCCACAACAACAATCCATGTTTCAGCAGAATCCTTTAGCAAACATGATTCAGTCCAGAGAAAATAAAAGTGCACATCACTCATCTTTTGAATGCAGTTTTGAAGGAGGATCTACCACCTCTTGGTACCCTGATTCAGGTGCCACAAATCACATCAAATGACCTATCTAATCTCAATATCAGCTCAAAATATCATGGTGGCAAGAGCCTTCAACTGGGCAATGGTAGTGAGATAGATATTGCTCATATTGGTCACTCTTCTTCATGTTCATAGAATTACTAAAAATCTGTTTAGTGTGTCACAATTTGCGAAGGATAACAATGTCTTCTTTGAATTTCACCGATCTCTTTGCTTTGTTAAAGATCAATTTTCCAAGGCAACCATTTTCAAGGGCACCCTTAATCGCATACTTTATTAGTTTTCTCTCTACAAGTCTTATACCAAGATCTTCAAGCCTTTTCAGCTTTCCAGTTCTTCAAGTTTCAACAAGAGCAACTCTTCATTCCCTCTGCTTGCTCAGTATCCTTAGGGCACTAGTCTCCAGTGGCTTATTCTACTTCCAAAAACTCTAGCACAAGTATAGAAATTTGGCACAAGCGCCTTAGCCCATGTGCTTATGATGTTGTTGAAAGAACCTTGGCAGATTGTAATATCTCTTTTAATCCAACAAAATCCAGTTTGTTTTGTCATCCATGTTGCATAGCCAAAAGTCATAGGCTCCCTTACCTTGATTCTGTTACACAATACACTGCACCATTACAACTTGTTCATAGTGACTTGCGGGGGTCTTTCCCTGTCACTTCCAGAAATGGCCATGTCTATTATGTAACATTTGTTGATCATTTCAATAGATTCACTTGGTTATATATGTTGAAAACCAAAAGGGAAGTTGAAACTGTTTTCAAACATTTTAAAACCTTAGCAGAAAATCAACTTGATCATAAGATAAAAATTCTTCAAAGTGATTGGGATGGAGAGTTTAGGGACTTAACAACTTTTCTTCAAGAAGCAGGAATACATCATAGGGTTTCTTGTCCCTACACTCCACAACAAATGACCTTGCCGAAAGGAAACATAGACACATTGTAGAGATGGGGCTTTCTTTGTTAGCCCAAGCATATATGCCTACACAGTTTTGGGATGATGACTTTGTCACATCCTCTTTTCTTATAAATCTCATTCCTACCAAAATTCTGAATTTTTTGTCCCCTTATGAAAAACTTTTCAACTCCAACCTTAACTATACTCTCCTCAAAGCCTTTGGTTGTTTGTGCTATCCCTTTACCAAGCCCTACAACAAGCATAAATTGCAATTCAGGTCAACTGCAGCCATTTTCCTTGATTATAGTTTATCTCATAAAGGGTATAAAGCTTTATTGCCTACTGGTAAAGTTGTCATTACTAGAAATATAATGTTTGATGAATCATCTTTTCCTTATAAAACTGGTTTTTATCACAACACACCATCTTCTTCTCAATACATTTCTGGTATTGCTTTCTCTTTTGGTACCACCACAACATGCTTCCACCTAGCTTCATCAAGCACATCTTCTAGTGCTTATTTCTTTCCCTCACAGGATTCTGTTGCCACTGCATCCTCATCAACTTTTGTTTTTTTTCAAACTTTTCATCCATCATCTCCTATTCAATTCACACCACTGGCTTCTCCACAACAATCAATTTCTGCTTAAATATTCCTAACACTCCACACTCCAATTCTCCAAATCCACCTCTTGTTCCAACTAATCCTACGATAACTCAAGGCAAAGCTGGAATCTTTAAGCCTAGAGCCCTCAATGTGGTGTTAGTGTATATACTGAAAAAAAAAGCTTCAAGTTTCTTTGTATTTGTAAACCTTATTTTCCAATATATGAGAAGATTATTATTTTGTCACATTGGTTTGGTTTTTCATACATTGTTACCTTACAAACTGTTATAATTAAGAAAATATGTCTAAGTCTTCTGTACTATAGACTAAGTGGGTGATCAGGTTATCGTTGAAGGTCTCTCAATCGATTTATTGCAGAAGAAAAGCTAAAGTTTCACAACCTAGATAGACTTAGACAATCTATCGTGAAAGGTTGCAGTATCAGTCAAAAGTTTACTAACCTTGGAAAACAAATGACACTGGTGTCGTATAGCACTGAATGGATTCACGTTGAGATAAGTCTTTTTTGTTGATTACTGAAAGACAAGTCTCGGTGATTATTTATTTCTTAACCTTTTTATATAACATTGATCATACGATATTGATTATTGCACTGTTTTGGTTTATCAAAAGGTGCGGGTTTTTCATAGCCCAAGAATCTTGATATCTTGGGCAGTGGTAATTAATATCTAGAGGTTCTAGGATTGTTATTACACCGAATCGTGTCACGAAAGAGTCCGGATTAATAATATCCCCAAGAGAAGTTCAATAAAGGTTTTATTATATAGAAGTCCGGCTAGTTTGGAATGTATTCCAAAGTATAATAAAAAATGAATTTTGAACTAGACCACTATTGGTAAAAGATATTAATTAATTAAAGCCAGCAGCAGACTTAAATTAATTAATGGATATTAGAATCTTAAATACGGGAAAAAACTAATTAAAAGGGAAGCTCAGATTCTTTGTAATTTTAATTTGAACGGGTAAGCCAATATTAATTTCTATAGTGGTACAAATTAATATTCTATTAGGCTTATATTAAATTTGAGTTCAATTTAATTAGTGAAAGCCCAATAGGGAGGCCCAGTCCAAATTTTCTTGGATCCCTAATCTGGCCCATACATATTCTATAAATAGGAGAGAAGGACAAGAGAAATCATAACACTTACACACACATAAAATTTCATCCACTGCTAGGGTTCGAAATTTTCATAACACTTACACACACATAAAATTTGGGAACGAGTTAGAAGTTCCAAGGTTGATAATTCTAAATCTACACATGGAGAAAGAGCAAGCCATCATCTAATCTTTGGAGATCAAACACAAGTAAGTAATTTAAACCAACTAGAAAACATGCTTTAAGATTTAAATAATCTGTTGTTGCATGTTTTGATTCACATTCTAGTAAAGTAGGATTATCTGAATTAGTTATAATTTTTCTTATATTATCCTAGAAAGATCCCGAGTAGGGGATTCTTTTATTGGAATATTCAAACCCCAACATGTGGTGTTGTCCTTTGATGATATTTCTAAATCTTTTACTATAGGTATCACCACTCCAGCCTGGAAGAAGGTTATGTGTGATGAGTTCTTGGCTTTATTGAAGAAAAAACCTGGATTTTAACTACTTTGCCTCCTGGTAAAAATTTGGTCGGTTGTAATTGTGTTTTCATATTCAAGAAGCATGCCAATGGTGTTATTGCTAGGCATAAAGCAAAGCTAGTGGCACAAGGCTTTTCACAGAAGCCAAGATTTGATTTTAATGAAACTTTTAGTCATGTGTGAAGCCTAACACAATCAGATTGATCATATCTATTGCAGTAGCTTCTAGATGGACCATTATTCACTTAGATGTGAATAATGCCTTCGGTCATGGTACCTTAGATGAGGAAATCTAGATGAAGCAGCCTCTTGGCTTTGAATAGGGCTCGCCAAACTTGGTTTGTAAACTGAACAACGCTTTATATGGCTTGAAGCAAGCCTCTCATTCTTGGTTCAATATTTGCAGTCAGCTCTCATATCACTTAGTTTATGTCAATAAAGGGCAGACTATTCTCTTTTCCACTTAAATCATAATGGTGAAATCACTTATGTTTTTATCTATGTAAATGATATGCTTGTCACATGTAATTATTCTACTGCTGTTAAAAATGCGATTGCTCGCCTTAGTGCTCAATTTTCTCTTAAGGATTTAGGGAAAGTGAAGAGCTTCCTTGGTGTGGATGTTGAGAAGACTTCTCATGGCCTTCACTTGCAGAAGGCAAAAGCTTACCCCACTCCTATAATTTCAAGCTTGAAACTATCCAAAGATGAGTGAAGTCCCACTGTTTATGGAAGAATGTACAGAAGTGCAGTGGGGGCACTGCAATATGCTACAATAACACGGCCAGAAATCAGTTTTTTAGTTAACAAAGTTAGCCAATTTATGTCATATCCCTTATACATTCACTGGAAGGCAGTTGAAAGGATTCTTAGATACCTAGCTAGTACCACGGACTACGGTTTACACATTCAAGCTGGTTCAACACTAAGCCTTGTTGTATTCTCAGACTCAGACTAGGCTGCAGATATAGATGATAGACGGTCAGTTAGTGGCTACTGCATATATTTTGGCAAAACATTGGTCTCATGGTGTTTAAAGAAGCAATCTTTTGTTTCATGCTTGAGTACATAAGCTGAATATAGAAGCCTGGCTTAGGTTGTTAGTGAAGTTACGTGGCTGAAATCTCTACTTGATGAATTAGGAGTGAAATGCTCAACAATACCTACCATATGGATTGATAATATGAGTACCATTGCCATTGCTAGTAATCCAGTTCTACACTCTCGCACTAAGCACATTGAGCTCGATCTCTATTTTGTTAGAGACAAAGTTAGAGCAGACCTTATCAATTTGAGACATGTCCCTTCATCAAATCAAGTTGCAGATATACTTATAGAATCCCTAAGTTACCAATTCTTCTCGAGGCTCCGAGACAGACTCAGTATTTGTCCCTTATTCTCGATCGAATTGAGGGAAAGTGTTAACTCAATCATTCAAGCTGAGAAAGATGAAGGAGTTGCTACTGTGCATGGAAGTGATAGCTCGTTTGATTCTACTCATGTAAAGCCACGTCTGCGTTCAAACAATGAGATGGAAAGAAACTGTGCCAGCAAGCTAAGTTTGGATCAAGCTTAGCTAAAACACACAAGCTGGAGAGATGTCCTTTTGTCAGTGGCTTGAAGAGCTGAAAAACTAATGTTGTTTGGCAGCTCGTAAGAAAGTAGTTTCAAGCTCGAAGTTTTAGTTTTGTTATTTTGTCTCCGAGTGTTGTTGTCTTCTTGTTAGCTAGGTTTGAATAGCTGATTCGAGATCTTGCTGATGCTTACATTCGCCCATCATGGGCAGTAAACACTTAGTGGTGGTTATTGTTATTGAGAAAATAACTACATGAGGTACTTATGCCATTCCCTTATATATACACCAATTTTTTTATTTGAAGAATGTATGGAAAACAAGTGACAACAAACTCAAAAACCACAAACAAAAGAAATTCATACATTCTTGTTTGATTTTCTCGTCTATTATTGGAAGCAAGGTTGCGGAAGGCGCTAGGCGCTAGTCGGGCGGCCGAGGGGGGCCTAGCGCCTGGGGGGCCTAGGCGGGGCCTA
>JAYDZE010581742.1:0-11087 GCA_034509125.1 Monilaria moniliformis | reverse complement strand
GAGAAGAAAGAAATGATTGAGAGTGTGTTGTGTGTGTGATTTGAGGAAATGAGGGAGAATGTATTTATAGATAGTGAGTAAAGGCAAAGGGGAAAAAATCGTACGTAAAACCGTCGGTTTTCTGCAAAACTGCCGGTTTCTATACTAAAAATCGCCGGTTTTGCAGTGGAAACCTTTTAAATACTCTGCCGCCTATACTGCCGGTTCCGACGGTTCCGAACCGCCGGTTCCGGTTCCAAAATTTCGGAACCGTAAGCGAAGCGCCGGAACCGAATTCACGGTTCCGGTTCGAACTGCCGGTTCCAGAAAAACCGAGCATCCCTAAATTTTGAATATCTTCTCTTCTGAAACTTGAGAGAGCATCATAAAAATTAAATTCAACCATAACTTCTATGGCTAACTCTCTAGCATACATATTTCTAACAACTTAATTAATAGTAATAATTAGAATTTAGTAATTTATAATTTGATTTTAGTAATTCATGGGAATTATAGTTTATAATTGCTTCATATATAATACTTATGATTAATGATGATATTAAAAATTTATATCTCAAGTATCATTTTTGTAAGTTTTCTTGTGAATTGAAATAATTGAAAGACCCATTTTACATAAGTTTTATAAAAATTCGATGTGAAATTGAAAATATTGTATGTATTGTGTTATCCGTTTGTTCCAATCTTACGTAAATTTTTTATATCGAAAGTAAATTCTTTTATTAACAAAATTATATTATGTTAAACTAATTATTATTTATATGGCCACCTCATTAATTGGCTAAATTAAAATTCTGAGTAAAAATAAATTTATTTATTTGACCATCAAATTTTCGTACAAAAGCTATTACTTGAAAAACGTTCATTATATTCAAATGGTAATACAATTGCCCAATAAAATAGAACTATTTATTTAACCAACTAATTAATTGATCAAATTATATTTAAAATAAAATAATTATGCTTGTTTTCTTATTAAATGAAAGGAACAGAAATATTCTTTTTATATAAGTTATTATTTAATGAAGTTTCATAAAAAAATCAATGCGGAATTGGAGATGCTTTTATTATTATAATTAGAATTACTATTTAATATTTAACATAAAATGGAAAAAATGGTGAAAGATAATTATCTTGTTACGGGGTGCGTGTGATTTATTTCATATAATATAATATGATACCGTATTATATTAAAAATAGTACTAATGAGTAATGACATGTAATTAAGGTAATTGTCTTGTGTGAACTATTTGATATAGTATAATATTACTTTTTTAAGATAATATATTTTACTTTTCTAACAAAATATTAATATATATTTAATTGTGATTTAATAATAATATATATAGAAATAATTATTATTAATATTATTATGATATTTATTGTAAAGAAATGCAAATTAAGATAAATAAGAAAGAAAAAGATTGGCGATGCCATTTAGATGCACTTAATAATGTGTTGCATAATTTGTGAAATCGTATTATATATAATACTTCCTCCGTCCACTAAAAATAGTCATCTTTTTCTATTTTGGTTCGTCCACCAAAATTAGTCTCGTTCCATTTTTAGAAACTTTCTTACAATACTACACTAATCACTTTTTTCTATTTCCAATCACTTTCCCCACTCTCTCTCTTACTTTACAAATTGCACATTAAAATATGTATCGTCCACTTATATAACTATTTTTAGTGCACGGAATGAGTATTAAAGTAATATCGGGATTTTAAATCAATATTAAGTAACATGTTGTATTTTGTATTTCTTCAAATGATTTCTAATGATTTTATTTTGATTCCGACATCGATGGTGTTGCATTGTCAATGCACATAATATGTTGCTTTATCCGTCCTCGAAAATTACGCAACATTTGCTATATTGAATGTTTACAAAAATAGGCTATTTTTCTTTTTAGAACATGATCCCACATTCTACTTTATATTTCAATTTTACAAACATTTCTTATTTACTAAAAAAAATCACATTTTTTATATATAGTAGGATCCATAGTTATACCCTTCATCAACTAAAAATACATACACCAACATCTACCAGCTATTTTCTTAAAACTTGTGCCTGTTAAATATTGCATACTTTTCGTAGACAAAAGTAGTGATATCTTTTATCTTTATCTTACTTTACCTACTTTGTGTCCTAAATATTTGGTGTATGTTTAGTTGTAATGTCACAGTACACACATAATATATCTTGGAATAATATAAGAGGATGTATGTGATTATAGCATAATTTATAGAATGAAGTTTCGTTTTCTATTCTGTGACTATTATGCTGCATAACAAATTAATAGTCATAGAAAGCAACATTTCATTTTAAATTTCTGTATGACAAGGCGTAAGATCCCTGGATTTTGTGATTCCACAAAAGTTATATGTAGTTCACCAGCGTATAGATAGATACAAGTATGTATAATAAATAAATAACAAATAATAAAGTAAAAATGTGATTTTTAACCATTTTTTTTCTAACTACAGACTACAACGTTATATTATTCCCCTCTATAAGAGAGTATAGCTTTGCCACTTTTTGGGGTTTAAATATAAAATCCCTTTTTAAAATGTGATTATTTCTTTTTTAGTTTGTTTTTTTTTTCTACTTTCTTTCTTCTTCCTTGATAATTTACTCTTCTTTTAATTGTTTCTTATTCTTATTTGAAAAAAAATACACAAGTTTCAATCATTGGAAATAAAATAAAATCATTTAAGGCAATAAAATCATATAATTGGTCATCCTATTTATTTGGTAGTTATTGGATAAAATCTCTCAATATATAAATGACAAAATGGAATCTTTCTTTAAGAGTGTTTTCTTCTTTGTCTAAAAAGATGATACTTCACCTCAAAAAAGAAAAAGATTATTATTTTTATAATGGTTAAAACGATCAAAAGTGGGAATTTTAAATTTCTCACCATTTATATTATATTAATATTGTATAGGTTGTCCATAACTGAGCTTATGGTCCAACTTTCTCCTTTTACATAAAATTAGCAAACTGCATTAGACGTGCCAAAAATTTTGACACTATAATATTGTTCCATTTGCTACCTAATTACTTGAAAAAAAGGAATGCTAAGCCTGGGTGGGTGGGTCCCCTCACCAACCACCCACCCACCCTCCCTATGAAATTCCTCTAGTTTCATTTTACATCTTTTCTCTCTTATGAGGGAAAAGTTTTAATTGCATTGATTGAGATATAGAAGGTGGTGGCTGGTGGGCTTTCCCTCTCATCACATTTGTCCAAGTTTTTTCACCAACTCCCAAAGCGTGGCATAATCTGGACCCTCCAATTTTTAGTGGAACGATAGTGGAGATTGAGTTGTCCACTCTCCTTTCGTGGATTGTATATTGTATTCACATCTCCTCCTTTCCACACATTTCTCGTCCGCGATTAAAAAATTTATTTTGTTAAAAATGGTGTTCACATTACAATATCTCATTTCAATTTTACTGTTTTTTATAAATGAATCTCGCACTCTACTAACATATTACATTTACATTCCATTATAAAACTAATATATAAAAGTGGAACTCATATTTCACTAACTTTTTCTATCTACTTTTTATTCACATTTCTTAACAAAGTTAAATAATTTCTTAAAATTCACACCTAGTCAAAACGGATCGATATATCGCAGACAAAGAGAGTACAACGTATATTTGTTGTTGAATTATCTTTGGATTCATTACGAAAAATAACACAATATTTACATAAATTTGTAGTTTTCACACACTGTTATAAGACAACATCGTATTTTATTTTTTGCAATTCAACATATTCAGGCTTTTTGTAGCAAAGCTTATCTGATGTGCAGTTGCAGATTTAGAACATAATTTTGAGAGGTGAATCGTTCATATCATCGGTGATAGATCTCAAAACCGACGTCGTTTGAAAACTTCTTCAAAAGAATTGCAGATCGGAGACGGGAAGCCACGACATTTTTCGATGACCATAAGGAAGAATTAGGTCCTCCTGGCGATCGGGGTCTCGCCCTACCACTGCTAATGTGTATCCTTGTTTTACCAATTAACTTGAAATTTTATTTTGTTTATTCCTATTCATAATCTTCATTTTACTCACTATAATCCCCATGTAAAATATTACTAATGACTTAAAAATCTCAACTGTGGTGACTCTGCCGTCCTCCGTCGCCGTCGGAGCGTCGGTCTCTCAGAACTGCAAGCTGATATCTTTTTGATGTTTGATAAATGGAGGCAGCAATACTATATTTATTCATTAAACGTTATTTTCAGCAGTAACTTTTTTTTATTAAATAACTTATTCTTAAATATCGTTTGATGTGTGAAACTCTAAATATCGTTTGATTTTGAATTAATAAGTATTTGTATTTTCGTGTTAAATCTCTCGAAAATTTTATTACCTTAATTATGCTATGAGTTTCGTGCTATTCTTTTGAAGTATTCATACTTTCCTTAAAAAGTTATATTTTTTTTACTCAACCAAGAATTAGCATTTAGTTGAATCGTCATATAAATAGTATATTCTTTCTAGAAATTTAGTTTTTCCTTAAAAAATTAATACATTTACTTGTTCAATATTAGTTTTCCCACTTACCACTGCTCTGCTCCTTTTCGAGATGCCCTTTCGAGCACACACACATAACACAGAAACAGAAACAAACATTCAAGTAGGGGTAGAAAAAAATACCGAAGTCACCCCTACATTCAAGTGAAACAGATCAGCATAAGCTCTTTTCCACGAAGTTACAATGTTTTGTTATATATAGCGTATGAAAGGTTCCGTAGGCACAAACCATTGAAATTAAATCTTCACTAATATACTTTGGAGAAAGCCACTCAAGAAGGGCCTCCCTCATTTGCAATTTCACTTACTATACGCAAACGCCTCAATATTCCACCAATGAACTCATCTTCTCCCATCCATGTAAAAGAAAGAAAGAGTAGAAAGATGCATCAACTGGCCTCATTTAGGAAGGATCTCCTTGGGTTTCACATTCTGTATTTGGTGCTAGTAGCATCTATACCATGAAATACCTACATGGATTGAAGCCACACAAGATTACTGCAAACAAGGGTAATTATTCATCTCTTTAGTAAAAAATCTCACAGCATGTTAATAAGACAAAATAGTGGTGCTTACAGATCGGGAGAGAACAACGAATACCCCAATTGGGTACAAGAAAAAGGCTGTTCTGCCCAAGAAGGGTAATACTGCATCAGAGAAGAAAGAGAATCAGCACAATGCGTAGTTCTTGAAACTCAAAATCGTAAATCTGCCTAATATCAATTTACAAAGAAATTAGGAAATTGATTATTGACTCATAACATTGCTGTTTGTATATTTGGGAGAGTTTTGAAACGTCAAAGCTTACTCCAAATTATTTTATTTTATTTTTTCTTAACAACGAACTCCATATGATTTAGTTGATACCATGTTTATTAACCTATTCAAGACTTTGCCTTGAGCCAAGAATCTTTGGTATACTTCTACTGTCCAACAGATAAACAACCTGAAGATGCTTAACTTCAGTATACAGGCAGGGACGACAAAGCCATTAGATTGCTTGCTTTTGGAAGTAAAAAGAACTGTGAGCAACACAACCACTTCGCTGGAACTTAAAATCTTGACACTTGCTTCAGACATGTTTAACTTATGGCAGAGGAGAGTAGAATATTTAACTTCTAGAACCTCTTAATTAAAATGCAGATTAGGCAACTGCTTATATGTTAATAATGGCTTCAGTAAATACATCCCAAGACCAGTGCAGAGGATCAACGGATTATAAGCCTATTGCAATATGGAAAAACATACCAAATTATTGGTACCAAACTAAGTGATGAAATAACAAGTTCTATAGTTGAAAATGAATCTCACCTGCATAACCTAAAAAATTTAGGTAATGATAATAGGAGATAGTTGCCATGAAGAGCAAATTTGACAGTAACACGGGTATAAAACCATGAGCAACCAAAAGTGGTGATAAGAAATAGTGAACAACTGCAAAAAATACAAAAACATCAGTTCCAGCAAGACATCAATCAACTTTACACTTACCATAAAGCAACAGGAACATAGGGAAGAAAGAGTTGCAGTGAACATCAAAGGCATACAACCTTCACAAGAGCCGGGAGGGGGCACAACAATTAGCAAAAGAATAAACAACTAAACCCAACGTCCGCGCCACACCAAACAAAAGAATAAGACAAAAAAACAAGAAAAGTAAAAAAAGAAAGAATGAAAAATAAGCCTAGAACAAACAAAAATCAATAACAAAAGTAATTTGCCGACACCAAAAAAAATAAGCACACTATCACCATCGAACATACTGTAACAAGCAGTAAGGTTGCAAATTCAGATTAAAAATATAAATATTTAAAAAGAAGAGAGAACTTGCCATTCTACCTGTTGGTCTACCACATGACTGTTTGGCGCTTCCTCTCGAAGATAATTGTTTGTAAAGAACCTGAAAAAAGTTTCAAAACAAATTTTTAACTACACTATCTTCTCATACATGACATTCAATCTTTCTAGTTAAACAAGAAGATGCAAAACAACGGCTAGAAAACTCAATGAAAAAGTCAGACACGACAAGGAGTTGCAGAATATCAAGAATGCAATACTTTATCTCAACTACTAATTTGATTTTCCACACTCAATATTGCTGCAAGGAAAAAAAAATATCATTCACTTTAGCACACTGGTTTTGATAGTATATACAAAATAGTGCAGTCAAGATCAAGAGAATAACAGAACAAAATGTTAACACACAACAGAAAATATTTATCGGGCCGTAGCTCATTTAAACAGTACGACTTTTATGATATTTTACATGAAAGGTCCATTAGTCTTTAAATTCAAACTTATGTGGCTGTTACTGAAAATAAGTGAAGTTTACCATTGATCTTCAGTCTATCATCTGTGGACTCATTACTTGATTGGAATGAACTATTTGTCAACAATATGTTGAAAAGAAGAGCTTAATTCAACAATGACTTTGGGTTAAAACACTAAATACTACGACAGGGAGTTCCTTTGTTATCCAACATTACAAAACATGGACTCAATTATGCAATGACAAGTCCTTTTTGGGTTGGTAAAGGTCTCTATCTCCAATTAAAAATTAATGGCTGAAGGACTTCAAGTTAAGTCTAAGCACTCTGTTGAGGAAGTTTATTGAACAGAACTGAGCAAAGTAGTTTAGCAACAGCATTTAATAGCTAGTCTTCCCTTTTATTCTTGGTGTACATACCAACAAAAAGTAGCTAAAATAGCGCCTGTTACCAGGAAGTGGAAAAGCAATACTGAAACAACAACAAAAATAAAATGTTCGGCGCTATGATCATACCTGAAACAGAGGAGAGACAGCTGTAATATAGAAGAGAATGACATTAAGTACACATAAATTTATGGAAGGATAAATTTTTTTCCAACCACTAAATCCTAACAATTCAACATGAAAGGAGCCATAAAGAAGATACCTACGTAGCACAATAAGCAACCACAGATACAGACAAAAGAATACTACACATGACAACAAATGCAGGATCATCACATGCCCATTGATTCTTTGTTTCTAGACAAAAGAAGAAATGGTTATTGAAAATTGACACTTTATCATGATCAAATAGCTAAAAATGAAGGATAGTCTAAAAATAAGAAAGAACCCAATGTATGGGACATAGAAGTGTATGTCATACATATGAAATAAGTCTCTAAGAAACGAGATCTTCTCAGAGAGGATAAATCCATTATCCAGGCATGATAAGAGAATCTGCAGTCCCAATTTCAAAGTAGTGTCTGTTTTTATTTCCACTAATTGTCTACAGAATCCTGTTCAAAGGAGAACCACCTAAAAATTATTTGAAAAATGAAAGGTGGTGAGAGAAAATAGTCACAGTTTTGTTTAGTTTCACCAGCAAATAAAGATTGTTAAGGGTTGTGAGAAGCCAGTTTGGCTTTATATTCAGTGCATTCACTTCGGATAGGACTCCACAATTAAATATCAAGAATATCAGACAGCATAGATTGATTCCATGAGAAGATAAATCAGGGAGAAACTTTCTGATGGAATAATGAACGATCCCTTTTGTTCTGAATATTGGTAAATCTTTTAAGAAACAAAAGCAATTTATTCTATGTAAATCGATGGCTGAGGTGAATTATATAATTGATAAAAGGTATTGTTTAGATGATAAACAAGAACAAAAATCTTAGGTAACATTTACTATAAATGAATTTTGAGTATTGTAGGTAAAAGAAAATTCATTTTAAAAAAATGACAAATATTAGGCAAGTCAGAGCATGAAGAAACATAACAAGAGTAATAAAAAAAAATGAACTCAAAACCAAGAAGAATATTTCAAAAGCAATAAACAGGATAAGAACTTGGCAACACATTGACAAGAACAGTGAAGACCAATGAAAAAGAAAAACTTGCGTTTTTGATATATTGTGTGTTGGTATCTGCATTGGTTGCGCACAGTTTCACATGCAAAATGGATAAAGAATGTCATTCAAAAGCTTACAAGTACAAAAGAAAATTTTGAACCAATAGGTTATTGCCTAAAGTGTCATTTATCATTTATTCTTGAAAATATAAATAAGACCAGGATATATCTACTAAAACATTCTTTCTCTCAGCATATGACAAGCAGTCGAAAAGGAAAACTACAATACAAATATTAAACCAATGGTTAAGATACTATATAACCTCCTCCTTATTGATCAGATTATTCAGAGATTGTTTCTGGCTGAGAAAATGCCTGCATTTTGTTGCCTATGGCATAACATTCTCTGTTAACAACATAAGCTCAAAATATAAGCATAGTTGGATTACATAAAGTCATTCTCTGTGCAGATGATCTTTGCAGACAGGTTATCATAATCAATATATCTGATTAAAATCACATAGAAGCAACCATATATAATATAATTATAAATATAGGACCCCAAGATACAATCTGAAGGAAACTCACACAACTTTTGCCGTGCATAAGTGAAACATTTGCCAAAAAGTATATTCAATGTCCATTTGTTGCCACTACATTAACCACCCAGAACAAATGCATGTCCGTTCGAGAAAAAATGTGTTGTTGTTTGGGGGGGGGGGATGCAGTCTACAACATATTTACAGAGAGCATTAAAAAACATTATTTCAATCAGGCTTCTGAAAAAATACAAATTCATAACATAAATATTGAGTACAGAAAAGTTGAAACCCATGCTAAGCCAAATTGAGACTCCAAAACTTACATCAAAGGAACACAACTACAAAATGGTCAGCAAAAACTTTGACTGAAACACAAATTTCACAACATAATCAAATGCTTTCTCATCTTCCTTAACTAATCATGAGGGAAGGACAGATTCAAGATGATCACCAAAAACTTTGACCAAAACAGAAAGCTGACATCTGAGCAAACTTTTTCCTCTCCTCTTCCATCAATTGTTGACCAGTCATTCAAAAGAGAATTCACATTCAGTAATTGAACCTTTTGTTCTATCTGTATCCAAGGCTCACCAGTCTATCCTGCATCTGAATCAACTTGTTAGGTTCTATATTCATTGAATAACATTTTGCATTTCTAATGTCATCCATAGTCCTTAGAAACAAGTATGTGTAAACAGGTATGGAGTTAAACATTTTACATTCCAACACATTGAAACTGCAACCTTAGACCTGGACTTAGTTTGCTGACTTCCAAGGCAAACTAAGTGTGAAAATCATTGAGTGCCTGCATGGTAGCCGCCTGACTAAACATACCAATAGTCACCAGATTCATATGAGCTACTGAGGAGTTCTAAGTGATTGACAGGCATATTCATCCCCTCTGCCCCCTCTTATCAGATGCTTTGATTTCCCGTGAGGTCTGATAATTTTGTTGGGACCCCTAGATGGATAAAAGATAAAAGATAACCACATATTCTCTGAGTCCCTAAGTTTTAATTAGGGTAAAAGTACTATGCTTGCATTCAGCATTTGAATAGTGCAGGACAGAGATCTAAATTAACATCAGCAGGTCAAGCAAAACCCTCATAGGAAAGCATGAACAACCTCCAGATTTTAGTTTAACCAATGTGACTTTTACAGCTAGATACCACAGTCTACTTTAGAGGCCAATCATGCCTTGGCCATTGTCTTATGCAGATAGAATATATTTATAAAAAGAATTACCATGTAAAAAATTCTACAGCAACTTTCAGGAGGCTTAGGACTGAAAATCTCTCTAAAAAAGATCAGAAACTTGTTGCCCCTTTCTCCTATGAGATTCAGCCTCATAAAACAGTTAAAACTCAATAACCTATCGGTTTTTCAAGATGCATTCTGGAATTGTGTACTAAGTTCAGATTTCCAGCAAGAGGCTTTAAAGAATCATTGGACAGCTCATAAGCATCACATCATTAGCAGGTATTCAAGTTTTCACTTCGTTACCCAAGTTAATCAGATTAACAGTGAAAAGTTTCATTTATTTAACAATGAGCCACATCAAGTCTTGACGGACTCGAAGACAACGGTAGCTAAAAGCAGAAAATTGAATACCATTGGGTAATTTTGATCGAGCTTCATTCTGGTGCAATCTTCTCCATTAAAATTTGTCATTAGTCCTGTAGATCGTCAAAAGTAAAGACTACACCATATCTGCCGATTAGTAGTAGTACGACAGCATTGTCTTTATGAGCTCAGGACATGCATCTCTCCCTCCATCCCTCTCTCTTTCTATCTCTCTCCCATATCAAACACAAAAAAAGTAATAAAAAATTCTCCAGTTACACGCAATGAAGCAGTGATCAAGAGGCAATCCGACAAATTATCGACATGTGATCAAAGATCAGATCTAAAAGTCAGCCGACATGTGATCAAAGATCAGATCTAAAAGTCAGCAAGCTATCAAATATTCCGCACTAAGCATGCATCCACATAGCTTGTCCGGGAAGAAAATACCTTGACAATTCTACGGAGGTGGTGAGGGAGGGAATTGGACCGGGCATGAGGGTCCGAACTGTTGGAATCGAAAAATTTGACCAATATTTAATATGGTCAAAACATTTAATTTACTGAAATTAAATGTTATAGTCTCGATCTACGTTTCGA
>JAYDZE010581741.1:0-29349 GCA_034509125.1 Monilaria moniliformis | reverse complement strand
CCGCAAATGCCCGCCACTGCAGGGCTTCGAGCCGGCGGCTCGAGCCCTCGCAGCGGCTCGGTGCCCGCCCCCATGCGCCCGTGTCGTGCACGCGCAGGGCGCGCCCAATCGCGTCGCGCGACTGCACATTGTTTTTTACGCGGATTTTTTTTTTTCCGTTATTTTTCAAAGAGCCGTTAAAAAATATTTTTTTAAAAAAAATAGCCATTTGCAAACAGCTACTTTTAATTTTTTTTTATTTCTTCTATCTATAAATACCACTCTCATTTCATTTCTAACACACCAACATCATCCATTACTCTATTTTATCTCTGTAAAATTCATCATCTTTCATTCCTTCCATTCTTTGTATCATGAATCCATTTCCGTACGGTAATAAGTCCGATGATTCGTTATCAGCGGACAATCTTCTTCAACTGGCGCGCACCGGCGGCGAGCTTGCTATACGTGTGTTCAAGGATGCTAATAATCAACCACGCTCCAAGACATACGTGCACCGGGAGAGAGAAGAGGCCGATGCACAGCTCGTCGCAGATTATTTCGCAGAAAATCCGCGATGGGGCCCGACCGTTTTCCGTCGGCGATTCCGCATGCGCTGGTCTTTGTTCGTGCGGATAGCACCAACGCTGCAAGCGCGTGAAGAATTCTTCCAACAACATCCAGACGGCGCTGGACGTCAAGGTCTCTCCGCGCTTCTTAAATGCACATCGGCGATCCGACAATTGGCAACTGGGGGGTGTCTGGATCAATTCGACGAATACCTACACATCGCCGAAACGACAGGCCAACAATGTTTGCAGATGTTCTGCAAAGGTGTTCAAAGTGCATTCGACCCGGAATATCCGAGGAGGCCTACTGCCCAAGATTGCCAACAACTGTTGCGTATGCACGAGGCACGACATGGTTTCCCCGGCATGCTCGGGAGCATCGACTGCATGCATTGGCAGTGGAAGAATTGTCCCACCACATGGAGGGGCGCATATACAAGCGGGTACAAGGGTACCCATCCGACGGTCGTGCTCGAAGCAGTGGCTGACCAAAGACTTTGGATATGACATGCTTTCTTTGGCGTCGCCGGCTCCAACAACGACATCAACGTGCTGAACTATTCCGACGTTTTCAGCGATGTCTTGAATGGAAGGGCGCCAGCAATAAATTTGTCGCCAACCATCGTCGATGCGACATGGGATATTATCTGGCAGACGGGATCTACCCGAGATGGGCAACTTTCGTGAAGAGCATCTCTTGTCCCACCGATCCCAAACGAGCTCGTTTTGCCCAGAAACAAGAGGCGGCGCGTAAGGATGTGGAACGAGCTTTCGGTGTGCTTAAGGCGCGGTTTGCTATCGTCAAATATCCCGGGCATTCGTGGTTCAAAGATATCTTAGCCGACATCATGTATGCGTGCATTATTTTGCACAATATGATCATCGAAGACAAAGGCGGAGACGCGATAAATTGGGAAGACGACGAAAGCGCCGGCACATCGACCGCAAATGAAGCCCCAACTCAAGTTGCGCCTCAAGCATTTCGGGAATTCCAAGCGCGTCGTGAGACAGTCCGCGATAGGGAAATGCACGCCAAACTACAAGCGGATTTGATTGAACACATTTAGGGTCACTTCGGACCGCTCGACAATTGAATTAGTATTTAATTTATGTAATTTTTTGCTTTCAACAATGTAATACTAGGATTTTAATTATGTATTTTTTACGTTTTTGGTAATATAATATTAGGATTTTAATTAATGTATTTTTTGAATTTCACAAATTTAATTTCAAATTTCCGTAATATTATTAATTTTGTGAAATGAAAATCAATTTTAATTTTTGATATTGCAAATGATATGAATTTATGAAATAATTTAAAAAATAAGAGATGAATAGTATAAGGAAAAGTTAAGACTCGGCCGCTATTGCAGGGTAGGAAAATTTTAAGGGAAAAATTGTTATGGGGCCCATGAATAGTGTAAAGAAAATGCTAATGTCCGGCCGCCGCTGTGGATGCTCTAAGGTGGTTTGTGCTCGGATTTAAGGTAATATGTTGGGCGCTCATGTTAAGGTTGTCTGGGCTCGAATTAAAGTCCCATAAAATTATATATTTTTTAAACCATTAATATATCTAGCTTGATAAAACATATAAAAAAATAAAAGTAAAAAATGATATAAATAGGTGTACAGGAAACAAATGTTGGCTTTTGCATTTTTGAATGATATAATGAGACTGGTATGAGTCCCCTACCACAGCATGCACAATTGGAATTCAGAACTACATGAAAATAATGTTCTTCTTTTCTTTTTCCCCATATTTTTCATATTAATCATTTTTTTTAGTTGAGTAGTAATTTAGCTACGGTCAATGTGAATATTGTAAGGTGAAACCTAGTCGAAGTGATTTACGCAAAAAACAAAAAAACAAAAAAACATCTTGTCTAGATGTATCGTATTGACACAAGTATTTTTGGAGTTGCACTGTTCATATATATGAAGCAGATATATTTGCTATATCTAGCTAGCTTGATAATTACATACATAATAAATAAAGAGGCATATTAAAAAGAAATCTTGGTTTGTGAAATTTTGGGAGATATATAGTGTAATTACATCTAACTTGATAAATACATACATAATAAGTAAATAGGCGTATGAAAAAGACATGGTAGTTTGTGAAATTTTGGTATGAATGAGTCCCCTACCACAGCTGACAGATTTGGAATTCAGTAGTAAATGAAATGTTTATTTTTGTTACATGACTACATTCACAAAATCAAAATACAAGAATGTAGGGGGCCACTGCAATTAATACTAACAGATTCTGTGCTTAAGTCATTAAAATGTGCAACTCTATGTGAAGATTTTTCTCAGAAAAAAAAAAAAAAAAAAAAAAAGATATATGCTGAGATTTAATCAAGAGAGAGAAAACTCACCTAAATCAGTCTGCAGCATATAATTTTATTCTTCCAATGCACACTTCGGTAGCGACTATGAGTTTTATTGAGTCAAGTATGAGTATAGTTTGGAAAGACAATTATAGTTTCTAGCCTATTTGGTATTGTATATATAAAATGTAGCCACTTTTTAAAAGGGATAACTATAAATTATAATTTGTGTTTTCAATTTTTGCCATATTTTGAAAAATATCTCAAACTTACATTTATTGTTGTAAACTCTCAACTTTTATGATATTGAAAAACGAAGTTTGGGATAGAAATTATACTCGCTTTCATGTTTAGATGGGAAAAAAAAATCCACATAGCCATTTGGCGAGATGACTCCTCGTGCAAGCCACTTTTATAGTAAAGAGACAATATTGCTATTTTAGTCGTATTTTTATTGTTCGACTTAATTTTAGAAATTTATTGTGACGTGAACGCGTTTACAAGAATACGAAGGCGCTAATGGATTGGGATATCCCGCCTTTGTGTCATCTCCAACTGAGTGCGAGACGGGTCCATTACGCAAATGGAATCCATTCACGCATTCGCATCATCTTCGAATTTCACGCGATGAAGAATCCGATCAAATTTTATATTTTGTACTTTGATCAGGGACATTTTCATAACAGTGATTATTCTAAGTAGTGGCTACAATCTTTTCTTTCTTTCATTAAACAAAATGGCTACCCTCCCCCCCGCAGTTACCTTAGTGACTTAGTATGTTGGAGGATTCTTCGTTTGTTGTATACACATACACAACAAAGTCTTATACACAAATAGACATATGTCAAAGCTTGTCACATTTAATGTAAATCCCAAAACAACAAAATGTAACTTGTCAAAGCCCATCCCTTAAAATTTGAATCTTGCATCACTATCTCCATCCTTCTTGTATTGATCATCAGCAACCATCTTCTTATCTCTTTGTTCTTGCAAAATAGTGCCATTATTCCATCAAACAACGTAAATCGAAATTGTAGATAAATAAAATAGCATTTTCCCAAAACCATGCCTAAATTGCTTGCAGATTTTCTCCTAGAGCAGCAAGAGCCATTCGCCTTAGAAGTTTACCTTGTCGAAAGAGGCTATCCCAAACGCCTTACCTTTCACAATTCTGCTAAATATGTGGCGCCAAACTGCTCATACTTTGTTCGAGCCGCATTCAGCCGGCTCGTTGTGGCTACCGCAAATGGGGGGCGGAGAAATTTCCTTACTGGGAAGGCGGAGAGCAGGCCCGAAAATGCGGCTAGAGATGGATTCTCGGCAGCAAGCACCTCTTGCTCAGAATGTGATGCCACTGGCTCACACTGCTCCAAGTCAGCTATTAGACGGTTCGTTAAATGTGGGAATTGCTTCTTGGAGAGAGAGGTATGACCAACGTTTGTTGCACGTGTAACCAATGTTATTTTTATTTGGTATAAATCATTGTGCATATAATATAGGTATGAAGATTTGCAATATCACTAGTGATTAATTATTTAAAATTCAAACACACTATTCTGCAAAACATATTGTGAAATTCCATTTGCAACATATGTGCATGATAAACTTACATGTAAATTTATATTCACTTTGTATAGATATATATTATTTTTTACTTGATGAGTGAAGAACTTTTTTTTTAAATCTGACCTACGACTGATTGCAAACACTTAATGTAACTTTTTCTTCTTGTCTTGCACTTAAGTAGGCTGCAACTCTATCATCAATTTTTTTCAACTACTTTAGTTAGACTTTCCATTGGATTTCTGCTCCTCTTCTTCCAAACTTGATCTTTTGCAATGTCATGAGAAATGTGTTGCTTGCAACTATTTTGATGTAGCAAAAGCTTATTATATGATTATTGATGAAGCTCCAACACAGGTTGATGATGCAGATACAAATTCCAAATTGAGAGCTGAGGAAGAAGACGGCAAGCAGCAGCTCAGCCCAGCCTTAATCTTTGGAGAAACAGATCTAGATCAAGATTCACCAATTTATTACAGTAAGCTGTCATTTTCTAAAAAAATCACAACTTTTGATCAAGAATTAATGGCTCAATCTTTCAACAGACAAATGCAATTACAAGACTTCAAGCTCAACATTACAATGCAAATTGAAGCAACCACGACGTTGTGTTTCCGGAAAATTGGGAGAACTCAATCCGTATGATCAACATATATTAAACAAGATGGCGTTGCAACAAAGAGAGTGGCTGCAGGTTGATTGCACGCAAGAATCGATAGAAAATTATAGGAAAAAGGGAGAGAATGTTATTTTTGAGCAGCAAAAATACGAAATTTCCATGGAGATTGAGAATGCTATATTTGAAAATGTTATCCATGAGATTGTAACATGGCTGGATTGGAAAGATTTCATTGCATAAAAATTTCGTGACTATAAAGTTACAAATTTATATAATGTACAAAAATGAGCACAAAATGCCAACAGTTTCATGATTTTATAAAAATAAAAATAAAGAATTCTTAGTGTGGGTGTGGGGCAGGGGGTGGCTATCCTCTTTATGTTCATAATAATATTTCAAAACTAAACAGCATTTCACATTCTGACGTGTAAGCAGATAGACGGTAAAATTAATCTTTCCATATAATTTACTAAGCAAAGAATCCAAAACAATGAAATATAGAAAAATATACAAAGAATTAATTTACCAAAGAAAGAATCCAAATAATGAAATACAGAAAAATAACATAAACTTCATCCTCAGTCCACAGTATACTTCCATTTTCATAACTTAATAGAAATATTGGCATCAAAATAAAATTATAAAAAATTAAAAACAAAAAAACCATCATATAACTATATTCCTATGTACCAACGGACCCTATAAATGGTATATCTTCAGTGACGAGCGTCAAATATACACAATCAAGGAAGGCTTGTATAAACTCCACCCATCTAAAACGTTATCGTAAAACTACGATCTCCCCTTGTTAGAGTGAGAGACGAGACAAGGGTACAAATCTCAATCCCCCTATCCTTGACTCCAAACAAAAAAAAATAGAGGTTGTAGTAAAGCTTCATATGGAAGGTGAAGCTCATAAAACGCGAACACTACACATCCTTCGAGACCCTAAAAAACCAGCCCAACAATTTAACAACATGCTTTAGATATAGAATAGGGGAATGTATTTTCATCTCAAATTGCACGGTCTAACAAAAAGTATATTAATAGACAGAAAAACTAATAACTAGGCTACACATCCTGAAGCAAAAGAAATTTGGAAACAGGGGATATTCAGGTATGGGGCAAGCATAAAGAAACAAACGTTATCATCTAGCAAAACGGTTAGTGGTGTTCTAAATACCGTGACTTTAGTGATGTGACGATGACTACCAGCCTAATGAACAAAATGGACAGAAGTTTCTATTGGATCTCCCCATCCTCGCCCAGTTCGCCATCTTCCAGCTCCTCATGACCACTCCGTTTCGATCCATCACGGTGATCTTTTCTGTGTCTTTTATGCCTGCTTTCGCTGTCTGATTCGGGTGAATATGCATGCTGAAGGATAGATAGAATAACAAATATATCAGACTATTGCACTGGTAACTCATCTAAATATACAGTTGGTCAAGGTGAGTGGTTTACCTTTCTTGACTTTTTACGGTCGCTTCCATGCCTGCGGGACTTTTTTGTCTCCTCTTTCTCCTCTTTCTCCTCTTTATCGGAACTCATATCATCAGTTGTGCTCTGGTGCCGCTTCCGATGTTTCTTCTCTTTATCCTTTTCCCGTTTTTTGTCATCTTTGTATCCATGAGATTCCATAGAATCCACATTTTCAGTCTCTTCTTCCTTTCTTGAATTATCTTTCCCCTTCTCCTTTTCTCTGTCACGGTCCCTATCTTTATATTTCTCCTTCTCTTTGTCCCTCTCTTTCTCCTTTCTTTCTTTATCTTTTCTCTTGTCTTTCTCCTCCCGCTCTTTCTCCTTTTTCGTCTGTAAAGAAGCATGTATAGGAAAAAGTTATTGGAAATCCATCAAAGTGGTCGATTAATTAATTGAAAATCCCAGACAATATTCCGGTTAGATTGCCCTGAGAACAACTTTTATATCCGAATCAGTATGTTCGGCATTAGACTATCAACTAAGTACAGTACAAATCCAAATTTGAAATGCTTCAGTCCACTAGGTATCATTTGTACCATCTATAAGTTTGTATTTTCTCCCACCACTGAGATGTGGAAGGTGCTCTACAATTTAGACAGAATGCCGGATCAAGCAAGTTCATGTTAGAACAATTTTTTCATATTGCAAGATAACAATTTAACTAAATGACATTTAAACCAACCAGGGAAGTGCCAAAACAAAGACTGGATGTGGCACAGGCCAGCAAAATCTAAAGGATGATATTTGACAAATGCTCATATAATTGAGATTATTATGATGACATTTGTACAATATACTGCTAAATAGAAGGTTTACAATCAGCATCTATCCATTCCCATATGTAACAAGAGAGCCCAAGGAGAAATTAACAGGATGCCAAGGAACAGTTACATAAATTTCAGTTTAGTAATCTATGACTAGAATAATTTGAGCAAGATCAACTCAATTTTGTACTTAGTATTGGGAAAGTGTTCATTACCTTTTCTTCCTCTCGCTTGCGCTCCTTTTCCTTCACTTTCTCTTGTAAATGAGAGATATATTCATCAAATACTTCTCTGCAGAGGTCCTCTTCTCCCATGGACCTAGAGAACACATAACAAAATCAGATGGAGGAAAATAATTAGTATGCATAATTATAAATCCTCAATACAGATGCAGGCATTTGCTAACCAATTGATAGAAGTTTACCTGTACTCTGAGCTTTCCTCAATTAGTGGTTTGCATTCCTCCCACGTAGATAGCACATTTAATTCCTAACATAGAGGAAATAAAATGTAAGATTAAGCTAAATTATGAAAAATATACTGGGACAAGAGTAGATGGAACAAAGTATAATGTCCTTCCACCCTCAAGCACATCTCACATACCTTTATGGTGCTCAATTTATCAGTTAAATCTTTGGCTATACGTTTACGTTTCTTAACCTCTTTCTCTTCTTTCTCTTTAGCTCGATCAATAAGATCTTCGTATACTAGCTGCAATCTCACATGGACGCAATTAAAAGTCTCAAAGGAAATGCAAAGTTGACAGCTAGCTTCAAATGTCCGAGCAAATTCAAAATATAAAAAGTTGTTAAGTAAAAGTTGGCACATGGACAAATAAGCAAATCTAAACTTGAAGAAACTAAACTTCTCGAGAATAAGATTGTGACTGCTAAAAAAACCACAATTTTAAAAGAGCTCCAATATCATGAGTAGAATAGGCAGACAAGCAAACATGCACTCATAGACACAAACATAGAATGGAGGCATTAACTAATACTCCCTCCGTCCCATAAAAGCATGCAGAAATCTTTGGGCACGGGTTTTAAGAAATCTAGTGTTGTTTGTATTGTGAGTGAAGAAAGGGTCTTACTTTAGTGTTGTTTGTATTGTTGTTTGTATTGGGAGTGGAGAAAGGGTCCCCCTTTTGGGGTATTGTTATGTAAAGTGATAGTAAATAAATTGAAATAATAAGGGTATTATTATAACAATTTGTGGTGGGATAGTGTGCAAAAAAAAAAAAGGAAAAGAAGAAATGTGTATGTTTTTATGGACGGACGAAAAAGGAAGGTGAGCATGTGTATGTCCATAAAAAAATGATTGTGAAAAACAGTATGTTTATCTATCAATGGTAAAAAATGGTTGTCAAACCTTTGCTAAGGAAAATGAGTAGTGAAAAAATGATACCTGCAAATTAATGTTAGATATGGAGGACAAAACAGTATTATCTCGAAAAGCGGACTTGAAATCATCAAATGTCCACGTTGAAGCAACTGTAATCTAAAATTGAGAATAAGCAATAGGTTAAGGTTCAAACTATCAACACAACAATAGACTGAAGGAAGGTAATGGAAGTCCCACAATTCTACCTTTTCCTGCTTCAAAACATCCTTTACTTGGGTTTTGTCTTCATCATACTGCACACAAGTAAAGGCACCAGCAGAATACATGGTTGTTAGCCATTAAATGAAGGATCACCAATAGCAAGAGAAAGAAGTATATAAAGTTTTTACTCAAGCAATATATGCTGAATTTAATATAAAAATACCTAATAGAATATATGTGATTATAATTAGATTTCCATTGTATAGCATCAATTATCAAATATAAAAAATGAACACACGCACACATATATATAGAATGATACGCCGCCAACCTTCCGTCAGAACCAACCATTTGTCAGCACCGCTCAAGTTTAGCACCACTCACAAAAAAAATGCTAACCGGGCTAAACATGAGTGGAGCTCAAAAAAGGTTCTTATGGAAGGTGGATGGCATATCTATTCTCTTGTAAACGCAATCGGCAATCATAAGAAACCACAAAAAGGAGAAAAAATCTCCAAGTGCTGTTAGCCTGTTACATTAGTATAATAAAAGATGTCTTCCAAAATGAATCAGACTAAAAGAATATAGAGTATAGCTAGGAAAATTTGCATTACATTAAAGAAATCTGGCTCTAGGACTTGTAATATAATAGAAACTAAATATAAGAATAATAACAAGTGATATAGACTATGGATGAGATATTAGCACGAGTCATGCAACATCTAGAAAAAATACAATAATTTATTATGGATCCCTGTAACAGTTCAACAAACATGAGGAAGAAGAAATAGAAATTCTTCCAAATCCATAGTTCAGACCTCAAGGTCCCTAGGCCACTCAATTAACCATACAACTAGTTGTAGCCTAGCGACAATAGGTATAAGTACCTTTTTCTCCAATTCTTCTGTTAGATCCTCAAACAAATCTTTGGGGGTGGAACCAGTAGTGTTTGATGCAACTGCCTCATAAGCCTCAGAATCCTTTACCTGTATTGATAATGGTAACATAAACATAAAAACACAAGAATACAAAAACAATTTAAACCAAAACAGAACCAAAAGATCAATCAATTCTTGAAAAGAGATGCTAATATGTACAATTAGGAATGAAGCCAGTATATGTACTTTTTGACAATAATCCCGCCAGGACGTTTTTGCAGTAATAGTGCCAGAAGCAATATGCTCCTCCAACATCATACGAAATGCATCACGGTTTTTACGCTCAGCTCGTCTAAGTTGTTCCTTGATATGCAAAAGTTAATCAGAGCCAAAGCAAACATGAGCACAAAAGATTGAAAAGAAGCACATCCCTAGAAATACCTTTTGTCTCTTCTTCTGCTCTTCCTCGTCCTTCTCCAAATCACGAATATAATCCTGCAGCAGCAACACAGAAAATATTAATATGGTTGTAGGTTCAGATGCAGGACATGTTCGAATAATTAATTACTTCTTGAAAGGGGGGGGGGAAATAAAAAAGTGCTTGGAAGAGATGGCATATCATAGAGACAAAGGGCCCCTTAAATAGAACGATGCCTTATCATCAATGATGATTCACCTGAAAGATGTCAAGCCGGTCTATTTTATCTAGGCGTGTACACCGTTCATCATCTTCCAGGAGGTCTTGAACCTTCCGCCACTGGCTATCCACCTGACATAATAATCATTACTTGAATATGTTAGAATGGATGAAGCCATGAGGGGAAGTTCAAGAAAAATGCAAAGATACCTTGATATAATCACACGATTCCAGAAATTGCCTAAATTCCAGCCTATTTTGACGAACCTCCTCCTGAGCCTTTGCCTTCTCCTGGAACAGACAGCCACACATAAATACAGAACTCAAGCTCAAGGCCATTGCAGAAGGACTCACATTACAGCTTACGAAACATGTATTAAAAGTGGATTAAAACCACACACAACTCAACTGTAAAGCTTGCATGTAGATTGTGTTTTGCACAAATAACTCATGCAAGCTATATCAAACATCTGACTGACATTACATCCTCTCTAAGTGTATTATCCATACCAAAAATCTAATCTCAAATATAAAGCCCACAAGAATACTTCCATTGAAATCCATGATTCATTCGCACAGAACAAGAGCTCTCTCTCAACCAATGAATTCATAATTCATAAATCATATAAAGGTGAAGAACATGATTTAGCCTGATAACCATACATATCCAGGTCACTGTAACGGATAGTTGACCTATAAATTATTCAGAAATTATTCCTAATATGCTAACATGTAGGAACTCATGAGCTCTAATACGTACCATCCAGCAATAATTTTTCATTGGTGGCTACAGTGTCTTCCCTTATATATTCTAAAATATTGCTTCAATAATTTGAAGATATAATAGGATGTAAGCTTCTAGAAGATGTCTCAACACTCAAAGGACAATAAAATCTATTGTGTACCTTTTTCTGAAGGTCCACCAGATAGTTCCTAAAGAGATCCTCACGATCCATTTCTAAGCCAACAGCCTTGAACCGTTTATCATCTTCAAACATTATCACTGCTTTGCTGGTTGTTTTATAAAAAGTTAGACCAAAAAAATCCTTGAATAAAATTCAAGCAAGAAAAAAGTAGAAGTGTGAATAACCTCCATCGTGTAGATGATGTGAGTTCTTCGGATTCCTAAGGCAAAAAAAAAAAAACATTAAATAAGTCTCTTATAGTATATACTGCAAACCAAAAACAGCATTATACTCAAACAGAAACATGTTGTCCATGGGTGAGGCACATAGAATGGTATAAACCAAAGCAAGAACCAAGTGTTATATTCTGAAGATGAGAAAGACATTGTATCAAGCCAACATGTGTAAGATTATCAAAAGATATATCATGAAAATCACACACTAATGGAGAAATATAGAACAAATATTTATCCTTACTTCCAGCATCATCATAAACTCCTCCTTTGCTTTTCTTTGCCTGAGACGTCTCTCCTCAGCCTCTATCTTTTTCCTTTGCATTAAGTACTAAAAAACAACGCAAGAACAAATATCAACGATATAAACACTTTACACAAAATAAATTACACCTACAATATGCAGGAACACGTGAGTAAATTATATACTTATTGACGTAAGTAATTACCTCATTGAATGCTTGCTTTCTTTCACCAAGCGTCTTTAGAGCACCATAATTTTTGTCATTAATTATCACCCTCATAGCCTGATAAAGCATTGCATTTCAACATGTAACACGTTCAAAGCAATTATAGAAGAACAAAGCAAAACATTCAATATACCTGGTCCCAGGTCCAATCAGCCTCCACATTTGCAGACTCTAATAATGCTTTAAAGGCATGTTTCGCCTCCTGAACAGGCAATTACCATAAAATCCATTTGTAATGGTAGTAATAATTGATGAAGCATTATAAAGCAAGTACCAGATCCCCTCAAAAAAAAAAAGTACCTGCTTGGTAGCATATATGACAGGTTCATCATCCACTGTTTTCTCTTCAACTGGTGCCACATTCGATTTCCCTGCAACAGCAGCTTCTTTTTTCTCCTCCTGAAAATAGACGGAAAGACAATTATCAACAGGTACTTTTGCTAAAAATTAAGTCTACCAGAAAATTGTATCTCTTATATCTTCTTCAACAAAAGAAACTTGCATAAACTTTAAGAGGAATGACTAAAACCTGAAGACTTTTATGAGGTGAATATAATACAACAAAAAAGTGGAAAGGGGGGAGTTGTGACAGGAAAAGGAGTAAGGGTGTAAAGGAAGAAAGAGAAATAACCAATTGAATTAGTAACCTCAACAACTATATAGCACTAGAGTAGGAAAAATTGGTTTGCAAATAAATGCCTCAATACACTAGTCATACCTCTCCATCGGGGACCGAAGCCCCGACCGAGGGACTTGACCCCACTTGTGATGAAGGATTTTCCAAGCTGATCCTGAAAATTTTGCAAGCAGAAACCAATAAGGCCTCTAAACAATCGGAACAGAGGTCAGTACAATCGGAACAGAGGTCAGTCAAATAACTTCATACATTGGCATTAACCTCGCACTTGACAATTTAACTGGAACATCAGAAGGGGAGGAAGCCACTGTGTCTCCCACTGACACTCCAGTTGCACTTGCAACAGGTGTCTGCACTACAGGAACACCTCTTGTTTCAGGGGCTATCACAATAGGAGATTTAGCATCAGAAGCAACTGGAGCAGCTGGGACAGGACTCAAACCCACTCCAGCTCCTATTGATGTAGTGGAGCTTGCCAAATTGTCCGTAGCAGGTGGTTGTTCACCAGAAGCACCACTAACTGTGGGTGGTGCAGAGCTAGCATTCATTTCCAGATGTGATGCACCAGCAGCAGCTTTTTCAGCCTGTTCACGAGCCAACTAGAAGCACAAGTGCGAGAATTAGTTCAACAGAAGGAAAAGCAATAGAAAAGAAATTTTTTCCATACGAACCTTCAACTCATCGGGTATCGTCCATTTTGATTGCTTTGTCTCCTTGTTGTAATAATACCTGTGAAGTACCATCGCGATGTGATAACTTTGCATATATTACTTGCCACTGAATACATATTCTGAAGGATATATTTATCAAGCAAAAAAATATTGAAAACTAGTTAAGCCAAAGGGGGTCTGGTCAGACTCACTTTCTACCCTCAGGAGTAGTGAATTCCTTCCAAACAGTTGATGCATCAGCTCTCTGTCCAAACAAATTTTCTCAATCAGATATCTTGCCAACCAAGCATTAGTTAAAAAGCAGGTAACAAATATCATTAGAATCTTCGAATCAAAATGAGGACTGTCTCATGCATAAAGCAAAGGAACTTGGGAAATGACATAGTAAAAATACTGAGTAGTAGGACACAGGATAGGAATACACCCCTAGCAAACCTAAGGCGAGAAGCAACTCCCCAACTAAAAGAAGCAATGCCACACGATACATTAATTAGTAAAACCAGTGCATTTTAGGAAAATCAAGATAGTCCAAAATGTCTTGTGGTTCCTAGTTTTTGTAACATTCCCAAATTTCACTTGCGAGGTAAAATAGATTTATTCCCCCATGTCAAATTGAATATTATTTACACCTTGGAACCCTTTTACAATTTATATGTTCATGCATGATATTTACAGAAGAAGCTTTTCTCCATTTGTTTTCCATCCCCAGGTTCCTGTATCTCATCCACAGGTCACTATCATGAAAAATTTAAATCCCAACATTACATTTAAATGTAAATAGCAAATTGTTGCCTGCCTTGAGAAAGTGAAACCGTCTTCACAGTGAGGACAAAGAGCAGTCGTTATATTCCCCTGACTTGCCATGACATCTACAAACCATTGAAGGACATGCAAATAAACGAGAATACATAAACAAGTCTACAATTTTCAATGTCCAGGGCATAGGACAGAGTTTGCACGAGATCAGAGCAAAATAAATTAATGACTCGGAAATGAGATAAGATTTATCAAGGATCTCTTGGAAATGACAAAACTAGAAATTCACTCACCTCTAGAGGGGTCATCAACTCAAGAGGTTTCTCCCAACTCGACTGCTTTGTAGTCTTGTTGTAATAATACCTGGGCAGATACATATTTGCATATACCAATTAGAGAATATGGCAGTAAAAAGTGATGAAATCACACCCATAAGATACGAAAATGCAGACACATTAACAATAGAATCGATATTTAACTCTCACAACTCATGAACCCAAAACTAACTTAGGCCTTCTAATATGTGAAAGTGGCAGATCAAGCTGCCACAAAAGTCGGACACAAATGCTTGGTAAACTCATGGATTCACTGACGGTAAGTCTCCTCAAAAAAATCAAAGAATCAAATTACCTTCTGCCATCAGCAGCATCATATTCTTGCCAATCAGAAGCAGACTGTTGGGCAGAACCAGAACCATTAACAACCTTCAAAAAATACGAGAGTAAGGTTAAACCCATGCCAGGGGTAGCATAAAGGAATAAAGAAAAAGATTATCTAGTTCAAATTGAACAATTGTCAAGAACTTCATGCAGAAACTTTAAATTATGCATCAATGGCATTTTGGAAACAGCATTGCAGGCAACTAAAAATGATATAGAAAAAAATATAACTTAAGCGAATAATTGAAGATGAGAAGGTGAATGAATCCACTACTTGTTAACACTGAAGGTTCTGTTGATCATCACAATATTCATTGGCCTCCAAATTTCCATGCTAAGGAACATTAAACATACTCCCTCCCCCATGGAAAAAACAAGTAATAACCTCCAATAGCTGCTTTAAGTTAGTACGCATAAACCAAACTATTACTAACTATAAAAATATGAGAAAAATGTCCAATAACACATCTAGTTTTCTACAACAAAAGCAGAGCAACAAAACAGAAAAGACCACAGTGCTCCTACATAAAATTATCACCAACTGTCATGTGAAACAGTCATTATGATGGGTATCTGGTTTTGACTAACTCTTTCCTAGTTAAAGACAGTTTACATGACAACTCCAGCTCCCTAATTTATATGTGTTTGACGAAAAAGAGCAGACAGAGAAAGTGAGAGAGAAATCAAGAGTGATATAGAGAAAGAGCCGGTGAAAACTGCACCACCACCAGCGAAAAAACGCGACCAATGCCAACAGATCTGGGGAAGAGGGGCGGTCATCTTGGTAGCTCTACAGCTGCAGTTGTAGGAGGCTGAGGGATGTCTAGAGATGGCGGAGGCGCGGATCTGGGATGACTATGGCAGTTATGGCAATTTCAACGGCGACAGCTATGGTATACCCAATACCAAAGAAAGCCCAGTCATACTACCCAACCCAGACCTGTTAACCGACTAAGTCAGTAAATGGGTACGATACGTAATCGGGGTTGAGTTGGGTTTGGCATTATACAAATCCCTGACAACGGTTTGACAGCCCTACTTATGTCATAATTGTAGACTATGGGTATTGCATCACATATACAAGTCATGATATGCTTCATATATATAAAGAATTTAGGTGAAAAAATTGTTAATCAATGATAATATTTCCCAATTCAACTGTTCAATTTTTTAAATAGGTCCACTTTATAAAATAGTACATACAATAATAATAATAATAATAATAAAGTACGCGCAACGAACAGGGTTCAATACTAGTTCTCCCAACAAATAGAAAAGTCAGATAAACTAAACAACCACAAACCTCCAACTGTCAATGTCATCAGAAAACATAGTTTAGGCATTCACTAAGTCAAACAAGAAAAACTAGGGCAATCCCAAATCGATCAACAAACCATGTACCATGTTAAAATAGAGTAAGAATAATGATAATGTCATGTCTGGACACAGTGGCCATGCAACATAAAAGAATGAAAAGCCGTTATAATTGCAAGTGAAGTGTTAATCAATGAGATTCTATGATGAATTATGCAGACATAACTAAAAGGGGGAGAGAAAAGGAACTTAGCAATAACCTCAACTTCTTATGCATCAATTGACTTTTCTATATGCCTGAAACTCTAATCAGTAAAAGTAGTTATTGTAAGAAAAAGAACACTTTGAGGGTCTAATGTGAAACAGAAACAGGATAATGACACTCACTGGTACAGTTGCAGTGGTGGGGAAGGACTGCAAGCTGCCTTGCTGCAGTGGTGCAACAACAGGAGTACCTTGACCTGAGTGCACCCACGGTTGTGCCCCAGTAGAACCAACAGGCATAGACATTTGGGAGGAAGGTTGGAACTGGGGTGGCATGCTGATGCCTGTCTGGGGCAAGCCAAAAGAAGATGGAGCATACTGGAAGAGGAATAAAATAAATAAGAGGAAGCCAAAATAGTACTCCTGGGACAGAATCAAGAATATCTTGGCATATCTCTTACAGTATATGATGACGAAAATGGAATTCCCTGGCCTGGAGGAGTTGACTGAGGCTGTGCCATGCCTGATGGCATAGGCATACTTTGAGGATATGAGGATGGTGCACTGTGGCCAGGTTGTGAAGGCCGTGAAATAAACTGTTGCATTGGTTGAGAAAATTGAGGTGGTTGACCTTGACCTGGAGGCATCCCCATATTTTGTGGTTGTCCTGAAGGATGAAACTGTGAAGTAGTTTGTTGCGGCATAAAAGGTTGGCCTTGTGGTGCCTGTGTGGCAGGACGGAACTGCGGCAAACATACATGTCAATGATGTAACCACCTTGAAATATATCTCAAACAAAGAAACAATATAACAAAATATTATTCTTTATTCAATATATGCTAGAATTACATACTTGCATAGGATATGGAGGAGCAAAATTCTGAGGAACCATGGATCCAGATGCAGGATGTGACCAATGTGACTAATAAAGAAAACAAGTGTCCGAAGAGATCAATATCACAAAAGAAAAGAAAAAATGAAATATCAACAACCTAGACATATTAAACAAATCCCAGACTAGTATCCAGTCAAACATCAAAAGGAAATAACTGAATTCTACAGCTATAGAGTCTCCATGTCCTAGCCATACTCAGCCAAAGATTAAGCCTGTAAGTGTTATCAAATATCTCAATATACTCAGTAAACTAAGGCACAATAGCTCTCCAGTAGTTGCTTGAGTTTGCAGCACCTTTCCACTCAATTGATGCCATTCGGAATGCACAAATGCATAACAATAGCACTACTACAAGGAATTCCCAAATTCAACAAGAAATTCCCAGATAAACTAAAAGACCATTTTTCAATAATACAAAATAAATAAATGCTCCGGAACTCTACCTGTGAACCAGATGGTGGCGGGTTACTTGCCATGCCTGCGGCAAGCAAACTTCACAAACCTGCAGACAAGAACACCTCAGAAAAATGAAAACTGAGCATCATACAATACATATAGATATGGAAGGAGGGAGAGAGCAACAGTTAATCATCCATAATCAAATAATGATCCCCTTAATGCATGTGTTAGTGAAACAACAAGTCATCCTAAGCTGACCCAAAATTCAATCAACGAAAATCAATAGGTATATGTATTAATAGGCAAATAAGAAGGATCATTTGACAAAAGTTAGTAAATTTACCGGAACAAAAACAAATCGACGGGCATAAACAGTTTCAGATGTAGAAATTTTTTTGTCCAGTGAGATATAAACCCTAGGAGCGAATCGAAAAGAAACCCAGTCGATTCAAACGCGCGAAATGTTTTAGTGGATTGGGTGATAGAGCTAAATGGGTGGGGCCGAAGTCCTCAAAATCCAGTCTAAAGCCCATAACCGTTTCGGGTTGACCGAATGGGTATTCCTTTATTGTTTCGATTAACCGAATACCCATAATAATGGTTCGGTAATGGTGAATTTTTTTGGGAGATTTTCCTTTTCAGCAAACTGAAGTGAATACCCATTTTAATGGTAATAATAGTTCGGTGGTAATAAATTGTTTTGTGAGATTTTCGTTTTCAGTAAATGGAAAATTTCGGTAGGTTACGGGACTGATTGACATCCCTATATATATATATATATATATAACCGGCTAACCTTATCATTTTATTATTATACAATAATAATTATATATACTAATAAAGATAGAATAAGCAATCGACAATCAATTAGAAATGGGTTGTTACCAAAAGATACAGCAGCTAATGGGCTAACAATATAAGCCCTTGTAGTCCAAATGTTTTCTGGATAAGCCCGAAACAAAAGCTCACTCTCACTCTCACTCTCACTCTCACTCTCCCCTCAATTAGAGAGAAATTTGGGGGCGCTGAAGAATAGCTAGGGTTTCGAAAAATTATAAAATAAAAGAGAAAAAATCCTTTATATAAACGGCACACCGCCGGTTACTCATCCACTGAGTTTAGCTTCCGTCTCTGGATTTTGGATTCATATTATGTGTTTTTTTAATGATTTTTTTTTTGGCTGTCCGAATTCTCATCAATTGTACAATTTTTCATTGAATCCGAAATTTTAGATCATAACAGATGAAAGTAAGGTTGGGCTGCGATGATTGTAATACAATTCCTCGTACTGAATGCTGTTACAACAGCTTGACAGACTCATTTACAACCATAGAATATGAGCTCCCACCTCTATTTTCTCTGTTCGTTTCCTTTTCATTTAATTTTATCTTTATTTTTATATTTGGATCTACTTTTTTTTTTTGACTTATATGTTTCAAATGTTGTCTTGCAATCGGTGAATTTGGTAGGGCACAGTTACTCAATGGTCAGATTATTGATATAATTGTGTTTCTTTTTTCCTATAAATTCATTTTATGCTTATTTGTGTAGGATTGCATATCACAAATTGCTAGCTTTCTTGCGTATTTGTGTTGCACAAGAGGGATTGATTTTGTTTTGCCTCAAATTGATGACCTCAGATGCAAATTTCAGAGAAAAAGCCTGGTGCATTGGATGTTCAAACATTTAAAATCTGTTATAATCAATTGACAATAATAGCACATTAATATTTAGGTGGTTGTTTTAATATCTAGAAAGTAGGTTGAGTTTTAATGATATTAAAATCCACAAAGAACTCCTTTTGATTTAACTTGAATGAATCAAGAATTGATTGAATATGTTGGGTAATACATTATATGCTTTTACATTTAGCTATTTGAATGTGTTGTGTAACCACTAGCATATTCAATGTTTCTCCTGAAGTAGGAACTTGGTAGTTGGTAAGGTATCTTAGGGTTTTTAATGATTGTGCCTGTGCCTATGTATTTGCTTAGCTCACTTATTTTAGTATTATTATAAAATATCCCTATTGCTTGCTGCTGAATTTGTTTGCTTAGTAATTGATAGTAGTATTGGTTTTAGTCTTCAAAAACTGTTTCTTGTTTTACTGTTCTTAATCATTGTAATTTGATGGAGTTGGTCAAATTTATAATATGGCAAGTAAGCATATTGTTTTCTGTATGGTTGGCCTCTCCTCATATTGAGCTTTGGTGGTGTTTTAAAGCCTTAATTTAACTGAATATATACCAGAAATGAGGGTTACGCACACCTCAATATTCGAGAAATGATCCCCTTTAGATTTGGGTCTTTACTCTTTCACCTACTTTATGTTTTAACCTTACGTTTACGAGGATATTTGATCATGCATGATGATGCCACAGGCTTTTTGAAAGCTTGCCTATGTGCAATGTAAAGGAAATATGTGCTGCCTTATCTATGTTAGTTATATTTCTTGTCATCCTTTGGTTTACATTGCTAACATTTTTGTGGACAGGCACTTTCATGGGCTCTCTTTTGCTGTTTCAGTGGACTTGATCTGTTACCTTGAACCCAAAGATGCTGAAGAAGAAGCTCCATCTGTGTGTTGTCTGTCCCCTTTGTTTCCTTTTCAAGAAATGAAGCTTTCTCCATTTATGGGTGGACGGGCACTTTCATGGGTTCTCTTTTGATCTGTTACCTTGAACCCAAAGATGCTGGAGAAGAAGCATCATCTGTGTGTTGTCTATCCCCTTTGTTATCTTTTCAAGAAATGAAGCTTTCTCCATTTATGGGTGGACAGGCACTTTCATGGGTTCTCTTTTGCTGTTTCAGTGGACTTGATCTGTTACCTTGAACCCAAAGATGCTGGAGAAGAAGCTTCATCTGTGTGTTGTCTATCCCCTTTGTTTTCTTTTCAAGAATGAAGCTTTCTCCATTTATGGTTTTCTTTATTCTGTATTCATGGAGCTCTTTAGAGCACATGTTGATGAATTTGGTGAAGAGATTCTTTTTGGGATGAAGAGAAAATCATTGGCTGAGGTTTAATCATTCATATGTTGTAAAAGGTGTTAGAAAAATGATTGAGCATTTGTTGATTGAAAAAACAATGGGTTATGTTTGTCATTTTATAAATTATTTTGTAACAAGTTTTGATAAGTGGTGCCTACATTTTCTTTGTTTTTTTTCTTCTTATAGATCTTTTGTTTTTGTTATTTTCTTTAAAGTTTTTGTATTGTTCTATTATTAATGCCCGAAAGAAATTTGGTAATTATAGCATATGCTTTAAGAAAAACAATAACTTATTTAATCAAATTGATCAAAATGGCGTTATAACTTATTGGTTCGAATCAAGTCTATAGAAAATTTTATTCATTCATTGTATACAAAAGTGTCTAATTAAAAAAATTTAAATAATTCATACTGTACAAAAATTTGTGTTATACTGTTTTACATATTAAAGAAAAGTAAAAAATATGGATTCTCTAGGGTTCTATTAAAATGCTTTGAAACATCTTAGATTTCCCACTTCTTTTTTTGAGATAAAAGTTATATGGTTGTTGAGATCAAAAGAATTGCAAAAACCCAAAAATTATTACCGAAGGGCATAGAACCATAAGAATGATAAGAGAGAACAATTTATGAACTGGTGGCCTTTTGGCTTTTGCTTGTCAATGCGATCCAAAAAGGGCAGTGCGAGCTCAACACAATTACATTCGAAATTAGAGTGAAAAATGTCTAATTTTATCGTATTGGTGTTTCGATCATGTTTTAATTTTGTTGAAATCTGAATCTGGGGAAATTACAAAATACTCAAAAATTTATATATTTACATATTAATTGTATAGATTATGTGAAAAAACAAAATTCACTGATATCTTCTTCCGCCCTTGCAATAATTTTGTGAGTGTTATAAAAGTCGAGACAACTTTAAATGAAATATATATATTAAACAGTGAAAATTTTGGTTTTTAAAGCCTACGGCCCTACACCAACCAATATACACATCACAACCACAAACAAGCATGCTTATCTCCTACCAACCTAAAACAAAATCATGAGCTCAAACTCAATCCCACAAAACAAGATACACCTATTTAGATCACAATAATCAAACAGTACACACAACATGCTTAGTTTCAACAAATAATTTGTAGTACTACAAACAGTAAACCCCAACAACAAACTATGAAAAAAAGTGGATTGTGTGAGCATTTGTGGTTTTTAGAGTGCAGGCATTGATGGATTGACGATCCGATTGCAAGTAGAGGCATCGTGCGGAGGGCTGCTGGCGGCGCTGCTGTTGGAGAGAGACGCGAAGGCGCCCCTCTGAAGGACCCCGGTGGGAGACGAGTCCAACCGAGGGCTGTCCCATCTGTCGATGAGGTTAAGCTGTTTTGCGTCACTAGTGCTCGTCGTGTTGTGGAGGACCTCCCCGAGAGGGCCTCCGATCGAACTGGGCTCCCACGAGATGGGAATCCAGTTATTAGTACTACTATTACTACTCTGCCTATTGCCCAAGCCCAACCCCATCTCGAGCTCCCGAGATAGCCCTGATCTCGGGGGAGAAGATGCGGTGGCAAAGTCCGAGGGGATGGAGATGGAGAGCTGCGTCCGGTCTACGTCCCGGTCAGGCTGGTCCATGAACTGGCGGAGCTCACTCCGGTTTAAGGGATTCACGAGTGAGTCGGAGCACACGAGCCCAAACTCATGTCGCTCCCACTCTTGCTGTTGGGAGTCTTTGAGTTTGATTTTGGAGAGAGTGGTGGTGTGCTCAACAACACTTCTGCAAATGGAGGAAATGAGAAAGATGTGTTAGTGGAAATTATCAGGGTCGACTCTAATGGGCTAAATTTTCTAAATTTTGAGTTTGAGATTTCAAGAACCTGGTGGCGGTGGGCTTGGCGTTGGAGGCGGAGTGGCCGGATTGGCCTTCCACAGGCTTTCTTGAACGGTGGCGGCCTCGGTTCACATGGCGCTCGCAGTACTTCTGGTCCACGACCGCGTCCCGCGAGCACCGCCACTTCTTCCCGTCGGTTCTCCGGCACCGACCCGGCTCCGGGTCGGTGTTGGAGAATCCCAGATGGAAACCATTCCATCCCACTACTCATCAATATATCAAAACAACGTATGTTAGTTTGAGCTAATGAGAGAGAGGAGATACAACGAACATTGTAGTTCAGTTGTAGTTCAGCGGTATTACTCCTTTCTTTTTGGTAAAAATGAATATATAATTTTAAAAATCGCGAACAGGCATAAACTACACCATCACTAAACCAAAGTGAGCTACAGGAATTGGATCTGGGGGCAGAGAGAGAGAGAGAGAGAGAGCTCTTACAAGGATTGGATCTGAGGGCAGAGAAACCAGCAGCTTCAAAAGCTTTTCTGATGGGATTGAGAAGATAAGAAGGAATAGGAACATTAGCAGTAATGTATTTGTAGATCAAGGCTTGGTGCTCTAACTCCATCCATTGTGATGGGGTGAATGGCCCTCTCACACCGTGCGGCATGCTTCCACCATTTATCCCTGTTTACACACACAACACATACTCAAAAATTGCAATTCCATCCAACTTTACTTAATAAAACTATAAAATCTTGAATCCCTTTCTTTTGTGGTGGTGTACCAATGGGTCTTAAAACAACAAAAAGGAAACCACAGTTTACACTTCCAAACATCACAACTTTTTCTTTTCTCCAACAGTGAAAGAGAGAGCAAAAATAGTGCCTCCAAAATGGGAAAAATGTTTTGCACCATAAAACCCAAAAATAGAGTGGATAAGGCTTGCCAAGATGATGACACCATGACAATATTTACAACCACAAAAAAAACTAAACCAGAGATGATGAAATAAAATAAAATAAAAACCATCTTGTCCCAACAACCTACTAGAAATAAGGTAAGATCTTTACAAACCCCATTTCAATTTTTTCCCCAAAATCCCAACTTTACATGCAAGAAAATAAAAATTAAAAATCTCAACTTTACCTGCATTTTTTTCTTTCAACAATAAAATAAAACCATCTTGTCCCAACAACCATACTAGAAAAAAGGTGAGATTTTTACAAACCCCATTTCAAATTTCTCCCAAAAATCCCAACTTTACATGCAAGAAAATAAAAATCTCATCTTTACCTGCATTTCTAGCAAATGCATTGGATGAGTAGTGATAGTAAGGCAATGTGAGAGGCTGTGGGTTTGGAGAAGAGAAGCTGAGCATTTCTGCGGAGGAGAGATTACAGCCGTTGGATCTCTGCAGAGATGAAGTCTTGGGCATCTTAAACTCCCTTAAATCTTCCTCATTTATTGCTCTATCTTGCTTGAGAAATCCGAATCCGTAGCAATATTTCAGCTTGTCGGCATCAGCATGTGCGCCGCCGCCGATGAGATTGGTGTCGGAGGGGAGGAGGGCGAAATCCATAGAGAGAGAAAGAGAACTTAGGAGCTGCTATGGTGGAAGGGGCCAGTGTGTTCGGAGACAGGAAGAAGCATTTTTTCTTTTTTTGCTTACGTTGTGTTGGAGTCTTTGGGTTTAGGCAGAGTAGAAAAGGGGGAATCGCACTGGTTCTTGTTTAGTGAGTTTGATGTTTGTCAAAGGAAAAATTATTGGAGAGAGAGGGAGAGGGAGAGGGGGAGAGGGAGAGAGAGAGAGAGAGAGAGAGAGAGAGAGAGAGGTTGTGTGAGAGGTTTGTGTCATAACTTGACTATTAGTTACTACAATGGTGGGCTTATCTATACAAACACAAACTATATATATGTGCGTGTATATATGTATATATCACTCGTGGGCATAAATTCTCTAGAAAATAAATACTCTATTAAGTGTTGTTTTTAGGACACCATTAAAGCCGCCGGAAATGGGGCAAAAACAGCGGCGGCCGCGGCGGGGCGGGGATGGGGGGATTCAGCCGCGCCAAAGCCTCCAGCGGCTGATCGCCAGGCTGCGGCAGCCGCACAGGGGCGGCGTTAACGGTGGTCCGCCGGAATGCAGCGGCCACCTTTAATTTTTATTTTTATTTTTTACTCTTTTTTTTATAAAAAAAGTGTAATTTGATTTTTCAATACAAATTTTGGGAAGATCAAAGGCTGCAATTCACATGTAAACAACTAAATGAAGAGTTGGTGGTGTGATTGAATGCATGTGATAGTAGGGGTGGTGATGGGGTGGGGTGTGATCGCAAATTTTGGGCCAACTCATCGAAGAGATCTGGGCCAACTCCAACAGATTTTTGATTTTTATTTTTGTAACATTATGAATTTCAATTATGTATGCTTCGTTTTTTAGTTAATGTAATTTAGGATTTCCAATTAAGCAATTTCAAATTTTTATTAAGTAACTTTCGAATTTCATGTCTTTATTTTACCAATAAGTTAATTAATATAACTAACTAAAATTGAAGCATTAAAAAAATAATAAAATGATAAGAAATGATTTGTGGCTGATTTGGGGTTGGGATAATGGTGTTGTGGCTGAAAAGTAAAATGCTGACGTGGCAGTCGAAAATTGAGTTGTGGCTGGATTTTTGGGAGATGGGATAAGGATGGCCTTAGAAGGGGAAAAATAAAATAAAATAAAGTTATGAAATTATTCGATGCAATTTTAAGGCTTCTTTTGAATCGTTGTATTTCCATGTATGTTGAAAATAGGTTCTTTGTATGAAATTAGAGTAGTATTTTGTGTTAAGAGTTTGCTTTATATTAAAGCAAAATTTATTTGTATTCAGTTCAACTTTTGGTTTGCCATTTAGGTTTTCTGTTCCTTGAAAATCGGAGGCCCCGTTTCATAATTTAGATAAGATAAAATGAAATAGATAAAGTACGATAAGTTTTAAGATAAAAAGTTACTATATCAGTAAATTAATATTATTATTTGGTAGGCAAGATAAAAATCAAAGTAAAAAGTAGTGTAGTGTTTGGTAGATTAACTATTCATTTGTTAATTATTGATTAGGTAACTTTTTTAAAATAATGATAAATTAATTAAATTTTGGACAAATATTAGCTTATTTAGTGATTCAATAATTATTTTATTTAGCTAAATGAAGATTTATTAATTAATTTAGATAAGTTAATCATAATTAATAGGTTAGGATTAATTAATTTTAAAATGCAAGATCCAGAAGCAGATCTGACGTCCCCCTTCTCCGGCAAAGGTAAAACACAACGGCGGCCGGAAACCATGCACATAATTGATGGCGGCCGGAAAGTATTACAAAGAAAAACGATGAAGAACAGAAACATCAGAAATTGAAATCAGAAACAAAAAATCATCAAAACAAAGAAGAACAAAACACAGAAGAACACCCAAAATCGACGGCTGCCAAAAATCAACGGCTGCTGAAATCAAAGACCAAACGAAGAAGAGCAAAAATAGAGAATTGAATCAGAAACCAATCGAACAAACCCAATAACAAGAACGGAGAACTTTGGGGGAAAAAAAGAGGCTCAGATCTTCAAAAATCTTGATAGCCTCAAATCGAATAACAAATGAGAAACTCATTGCCCAAATCATTCAATCCGAACAAAAAGAGAATCGAAATCAGAAACCAATCGAACTAGTGCAAGAACAGAGAATCCGGGAATATAAAGAGGCTCAGATCCGCTAAAATCATTACAACCTCATCGAATCCAGAGATGGAGTGACCACCATGGCTACAAACCCCATTGCACTGAGGGTGCCGTCTGGGTTTGCCAAGCCAAGCTACAGCCCAATCTCATCTCCTTCGCCCACCAAGGTTGAGAATGAACAAAATCGAATACAAAATCGACAAAACCAGAGTCAACACAAATAAAACTCACAGTCTCACAACGACAACAACAACAAAACCAGAGTCAATGCTCGCCGCCCACCGACGGTCAGAAACGGAGAAGGCAGAAAGGTAAAGTAGGAACAAATATTACTATCGGGGTGGGCAAATAATGTATTGGGAAGATGGCTCAGTTACATAAACTGAGTGAAACCCTCTCCCACAGTAAATTGCACAAAAACCGAGACGGGCCGATATTATTATCTCGGGCCCTAACTTGCATACCAAATACAAGATAATACACTGTTGGGCCATATTAACTTATTTTATCCTACCTTATCTCATTAACCAAACAGCCAAACAGGCCCTGAGTATTTAGTTATTATTTCTATATATATATATATATATATGTGTGTGTGTGTGTGTGTGTGTGTTAATATAAATTTAAACATATGATATATATTTATAATAATTTATAGCATATGTTATGATGAATTAAATACTATTTGAATACTATAATATTCAGTAAATGAGATCTAAAGCTTGAAAGAACATATCTATAAAAATCTACTCCAAAACAAAGAAATCGAAATCCCGATCTAGTCTTTTAGGATTTGAAGATATTTTAAACATTTTTAGTTTTTTTTTTTTTTTTAAAGTTCAATGCTTTCTGATTTTTAACTTAATCTATGAAATACAATTATAATCTTTTACTTTTTTGTTCTTATATTCTACATAACAATGTCTTATACAATCCATATTCTTGTATCATGCATTTTTTTTAGTTTATAAGTACGGTATTGTTTATTTTTCTTATTATAAGTACGGTATTGTTTATTTTTCTTATCGTTTGTAAATTGAGCCAATTGATTTAATAATTTATATTATAAAGAATAATAAGAATAATATCTAAGAATAATTTATCTACATGCTGTTTTTGTTGATAGATGAGATAAATTGCGGGGGTGGTTAGTTAGATGTTTAGATGCAATTCAAGTTATTTATTTATTTAAAATCATGCTCTCTCTCTTTTCAAATAGTTCTCCCCTTGTATTCATCCTTAGATCAATCATTAATTACTAAATTGCCCCTCCAATAAATTAACAATTCATTTGAAACTGAAAACTCTATTTTTAATACTCCATTCATTTAACAAAAAATCTATCATAATTTCGGTCATTCACAAAATAAAAATAGAAATTATATCACATTTTTTGGGACAATACCCCACACTTAAAAAGTAGGTTATTTTAAAATTCATGCTAAGCTAAAGTGATATATTTTTAGTGAACCATTAGACTACATAATAGCTAGATATTAGTCATAAAAGTTATATATTTGTTTAATTTTTATTAGTTGAAGAATAGGAATGTTGAGATTCGTTTATTGATCAGTCACTCTTGTGTACAAAAATACAACATGATTATATATTTATTTACTTAATTTCTTTGCATCATTATATTTTTAATTCACTATCAGCTTCAATTCTTATACATACTAGTACTACTCCGTAACTTGCTAACTTGCCTTGTATATGAATATATGATGAGGGAATTAAAGCTCAATGATGAAATCGATTTTTTCTATTCAAAGCAGAAGCATGAGAAACTAGAAATTGGTTCAATGCATGCATAGATGCACGTAGGTAGGGTGCATAGCTGCGTCACATCATCCTATTGGAATCCAACTTGAAAGGATATGAGCAGAAATTAGAAACACAGGGATAAGAATTCAAGAGAGAGAATTGGGGAGAGAGAGACAGAGGTTGCAAACTGCATTTGCATTGTACGTAAAGGAGTGACAGAGACACGGTGGGGGGCCGGCGTGGTGGGGGGCCCACTTACCACTATTATGGTCCCCGGACAAACAACACATTTATTCACACGCAATCCAACTCGCCTTTATAGATTTATATTATATAAAAATATTCGATTATCTGAGATTAACTGAAATCAGATTATTCCGAATCAATTGGTTTAAAATTATCCAACAATAATTCTATATGAAACTATTTTGTGATTCAATACTATGCCGAATCCATCTAACCACATAACATTTATATGACTCAAGTCTATCTAATCACCAAATCGAACATCTTATTCTATATGTGTACTTACTAATTGTTCGGCTATAAATGAACCAAGTTACTTGAAAGTTAATCAGGTTTACATTCGATAGAAGTTCATTCGAGCTTATTTAAAAGTCGCTAGCTAAACAAAATTATTTCAGTATGATAGTATTGGCTCGTTAGCTCGTGCACAAACTCTTCAATTGCTTGCCTTAAAAATATACAATTATTATTACTAAGTACGACTTGTTTGTAAACACTACCTTAGTGATACTTAGATTGATACGATTATAATGATCTATTTTATGAAAAATAACGATAAATAATTTAAACACTACAAGTCTAAATTTAAAAGATTTGTGTGATTTATTAAGTTTGAATAAGTTTGTGATATTAAAAAAATTGGAACTTTGACTTAATAATAAACAAATCAAAATTGGACATGGAAATATTTGTCTTAGAACGAGTTCGGTGGTTATAGTGTATGTATGTGTCGAGGAGAATGAAACATATCACATATTAAAAAATTTGAAATTAATTCATAATACTAATATTACTATATAAAGTACACAAACACACACAGTGCGAGGGGTGTATGTGTGTGTTGCTGCCGGATGGGAGAGAGCAAAGATGTGGATGAGAAGGGGTTCGCTTCCTCTTTGCCGACAGGAATGGGTTGGGACCCATCCACCCTTTCATTTCTAATAATTTACCAAGAGGCCCCTCTGATATTTTTCCTGCCATTCTTCATTTCAAAGAACATTATTATTCTATTATTGATCCAAATAAGTAGACTATATTTCTCCATATTGCACCCACACTTCGTCATCTTTAATTAATAATCACCCTCATGTATAAATTTGAACTAAATCTTACATGAATGGGATTATATATATTTACAACGATAAAGCATAATTCAATTGATATTATACTATTTTTCTAATTAATATATTAGAAGTTTGAATCATTTTGAATGCATAAATGTGGAATGTATGTGAATTGTAATTCAAAAAAAGTATATATATATATATATATATATATATATATATAT
>JAYDZE010581730.1:0-11087 GCA_034509125.1 Monilaria moniliformis | reverse complement strand
GACCAGTCAACGTTCTTCCCCTTTCTATTCCCGCTTCTTAATCCCCATCCCTAGTCATGATTACCCGCTTTATTATCATTAATAAAGTGCGGCCGTGACATATATTTTACATTATTTTCATATAAGAGAAATAATACGACTTACATCACAAATATTGTCATAAATAGATCAAGAAATCATCCAAATAATGATAACATTTTGTAGATAAACAATTTGAAAAAATTTTAAAAAAAAAGAAAAAGAAAATGATAAAAAACACACACACACACGTACTCCATAAGATGAAGATGACAAGACTTCCAAAGGCCTAGAATTATTCAAAAAGAAGTTAATGACTTTAGAAAAAATAATAACAAAAGAAGTCGATCATAAGCCACGAGAAATTTAATTAAATGCTGCTTGTTGTTGCCCACTTGCAATCCAACATGCATTCTGTTCTATTCTATCATATCACTGTTCTTTTAATATTTCCACACTTTAATTTAATATTCTTTTTCTCTTCCAAAGCACATCCATAAAAAAAGTAATAGAAAAAGGGAAAGGCCAAGTTGCATGCATAAAATACCACCCCTTTTTAGACAAAAAGATAGAAATACTTTTTTTTCTCTTGCAACTTGCCCGACGTACTTGCGGTATTATTTTCTTTTATCAATTTAACAGCTCACCAAATAGGCCAACTTGTTGAGATAGCTAGCTGTTTGATTCCATTCACCTTAATTCATAACTCTTCAATTTTATTTTCTTTTGAAATTGAGTCTATAAGGTACATCCCCCCAAGTCTCATTCAAATTTTGAAATTTCTTTGAATAACTAGTATTAATCCTATACTTTTGTCTTATTAAATATCAACTATTACTAGATAAACGAGTTTTTTAAAATATCATATATGGAGAGGATTAAATAAAAGAATTTCGCTAGTGGTAATTAAGAATCAATCTAGACTATTTAGATTGTATGATCAACGATCGCTGCAAAGAATAAGCATCAGTTTAATACAGAAGGATCATTCATAATTTATACAGATAAAATATAATTTCATTATAATGGGCATTAAATATAATTGCATACCATCCGAGGACATCCATATATTTCCGTAAAATCGAAACATACATGGTTTGAATTCATTGTACGTTACAGTAATACTTTCATTGTCTTTGTTAATGCCAACAGCTTAATGACAACCGCGTTGTTGCACTTCATCGGCTGTTGCATTGCTGTTAAATAAGCTTCAACAAATTAATATGGCATGCCAAAATAATGTGAAAATCTAAGTTTTTTTCTAACTTGTTTCAGCATCTTACATACATGCATTGTACGGAAACTAGTATATGTGTATATATATTCCGAACATAGACATTGTTGATGAATAAGATTGTAATATCATCAAGGGCCATATGTCGCACTTATCTTAACCTTGTCATCTTCAAAAGGTCGGTCATTCTTTCGTAATTTACACTTAAAAAGAATTAATTTACAAAATTCCCATCTAGAGAAGGAGTATATTCACTAGATAGAAGACAATTTCAAAGTTATCATTCAAATTTATTTACATAGCAGCTGCGGGTTAATCGTTTTAGATGTATACGAAAACGGATAACTTCAAAAGGGTTAGAAAATATCACAATTTTGTAGGACATCAAACAATAAGACAAAATTTTCCTTGAACAATTCGGAAACAAACATCAATTTTACACGATCCAAATAGTCACCGCACCCACCAAATAAACCATGTCACATACTTTACAATTATCAAGATTTATTACCAAGCCACCCCCCCCCCCCAAAAAAAAAAAATTTAGGAAGATGAGTTTCGTCTGCATAAATTCTCAGCGATCTGAGCTAAAGACTGCAAGTTGCATCTAACAATGGTGTCGACGAAGACGCACGTCTCCTCCTTCGTGTTACCTGGCGGCACATCGACGACGTACGACTCCACGACCACGGTGCCGGCGCCGTTGGGCGCCGCGTGGAGAGTGGTGACGGAACGGTAGTTGGCAAGGCGGTGGTCCCCACCGACGATCCTGAAGCTGATGACGTGACTCTCCTCGTCGAGTATCTCCAGACGCTCGGTGCTGCTCACCGCCGGCATGCCGGAGATGACGCGGACCTCCCGCAGCGTGCCGACGTCTCCGTCTCCGAGGATGACGTGGCAGCTTTTCACGAAGTGCTTGTAGGCCTGCGGGTTATCGAAGCGGCGGACGACAGACCACACGGTGGCGACGGGGGCAGAGATGAGCTGTGTGCTGGCGGAGCAGGTCTGCTCGGAGCCCACGGCGTGGGTGTGGTAGCGGGCGACGTGGTCGGGGACTTGAGCCGACGTCGCGTGGCGGTAGGGATGTTTATAGGCGGCGGCGGTTGGTGTTTCGGTGATTCTTTGAAGTAGGAGGGAGGATTTTTGAAGAACCGACGGCATTTTTAGATTTTGAGAGGTAGAGAGAGAAGATGTGTATGTAATGAAAGAATGGTGCTTTGTGTTTTTGTGTTGTGGACTTCCACTTATGTTTTTGAGGGAAGGAGCAAAGAGAGAGAAGGGTTTACTATTTTATAGAGAGAGAGAAGGTATTTTTGAATTGTTTAAGCAGAGTTTGCTGTCGAGAATGGAGAGGTGGTTGGATTTTCTAAAGGAGGATATGAGATTCATGTGAGGGCAGTAAAAATTGGATCTAGTTGCTGCTACGTCCTAAATTACCAAATTAGCCTTGTATGCTACTGTCGACGTGATTATAATTCTTAGTTAGTACTATCTATTAACACTATCATTTTATATTTGACAACTTTGGAATAAACATTAAGGCATTCTACCGGCCAATAAGAATTACATAATTTCACAAACAAATATGATTGGATATGGACGTGATTATAAATTCTTTGAGATTTCTCATTATTTCAAATTTAATCACCCTAGCTAGTATAACTTCAAATGAGGATTTTGTACACAGACGGAATTATATTTCACTCCATATTCCGATGGGTATAAAACTAGCATACAGCACATATATAAATTAATAAATTTTAAAATATAGGTTCAAACACTGTGCTTGGGATCCAAAAAAGTAACTTTACTAAAAAGATATTACACCTAACTTTAATATGCACCTTTACCCTAATTAAACCATTAGCCATCTTTATTTTTTATTTTTTTGTAAATGGCGTTAAAGTTTGATAAATTATTTATTTATTTTTAACAAAATTAAATTATCATTCACAAATATGATTTATCAATAACCTGCATAACTAATATTTCATATTTCTTATCACTAATTCATTATCCAAATTGATTATAACACTTTAATTGAATATAAAGGGTAAATGACCCAGCTGTCTCCAAATTCAACGCGATTTATATTCAGTTGACGATCAACTTGACCCGCGGGAATGGATTAACAAGTTGGACAAATTCGATGTACTAATTTTGAAATACAATGCACAAGTTGCACATCTTTTCCTAGTTTCAGTCATTTCACGTGTTTTTATATATATTCCACACTACAATAACAAATCAATTATATAAAACACTAAAAAAAAGGGACTCCAACGAGAACAAATTAGCGAGTACTGTAGTTGATCATTGATTACAAGCCCTTATCCAGCATATAGTGTCGCTCCTCCATCTGGATGACCGTATCTGCAGGAGAAAAACTGAGAAAGATAAGTGTGATTGTGCGAGAGTGAGAGAAAGAGAGAGATGGACGTGTTGGAGGAAGAAGACAAAAACTTTGGATGTATTTGAAGATCATATTTAATTTTGTATCATTTTATTTCGCTCCCTCCATTTTCAGATTCTGGATCTGCCACAGCGAGCACATGTCTATATTAACGAGCACCTAGTGAATACGAACAACCTAGTCACAAGAGTGGATAATTTGGAGAGATTATCGAGTACCTACGTTACCGAGCACGACCGTTCTCGGTGATTATCATAAGTACCGAGTACTTATCGAGCAACAAGTGTGGTGTTCTCAGGAATGTTTTTTATTATTTTTAAAATTAAATTAATTTTAACAAGCACTGTGTATTTATTTTTCAAAAGAAATTAATCAATATTACCGAGCACGGATGTGCTCGGAATATTATGTATTTATATAAAAAAAATTATTGAATGGTACTTACCGAGCATCTGAGTGCTCGATAGGTGCTCGGTAATACTTCTGCTGATAGTTAGCGGGCAATACGTGCTCATAAAAGCTTCTGCTCACAGTTAACGAGCATCCGATGCTCAGTAAAGTATGACTTAATTTGACCACAACCACTTTTCTTCTCCATTTATTTCTTCTCTCACTTTCCCCTCTCCCTTTTCTCAGTTTCTGCGTCTCCCTTTCGCCCGCCGCCTTGCTTCACCGCCATCCCGCCTCTGCCGCTCCGGTTCCCACCGCTGCTTCCGACGATCTAAAGGTACAAATCTTGTTTCTTTGTTTTTCTCTCTAGATTGTTACTTCATCTCTTCCAATATCTTGATTTCCTTTCCAAAGTCACTACCCAAGAAGCTGCAGAAGGTTAGTGCTCGCATACATAAATAAAAAGGTTAGTATGTGATATATATATATATATATATATATATGTGATTTTATTGTTATTGAATTTACATTATTTTTGGTAAATACAATAACTTACATGTTTTGGTAAATACAATTCTTTTCGTGTTTTTCTTAATCTTCTTATATTTGTTTTGAATTATTTTGTTTTCGAATGATGGGGTAGTGAAATGGTATAATTTCAGGAAGAGAGTGAATGTATTTGAGAAAATTTCCAACGGGAGAATATAATCAGAATTTTATTGATGGGTTAAATACCTTTACAAATTTTACCGTGCAACATCCCTCTAAAATGGATGGTTCGAAAATTAGATATCCATGTGCACGTTGTGATAATAACAAATTTCTTCTTACAAACAAGGTTCACAAGCACTTCGCGAGAAAGGGGTTTACCCGAAATTACTATAATTGAAAATTTCATTACGCAACGGTAGCGTAGTCCAGTTCATGACAGACCTAATCAATGCATTTCAATCTACCACTGAACCCTACAAACAGATGGGGTACAATGCGTATGGGAGAACAATCAGTGTTAATCCTTATCGTTTTCAGGCACAGTATCCTAAACAATACGTTCCGTCTACTTATATGCTAGAACCCCTATCTCCCTTATAACGAGTTAGAACAGTTCTACAATATATTACAAGTGTCTCAGACTAATTTGAGGGTGGGTTGTGATTATTATCAGTTGGCCACAAATGGTCGCCTAATTGCTATGAGTTCCAAACATCGCATGTCTCAACGATTATTTGACGATGTGTGTCAGTTCATGGAGGAGTCGATGGGAAGAACTTGTGATTGAATTTCCACTAACCCCAAGGATCCTAAGATGACGTACGAATTCTTGAGAACATGCAATCAAATTAATCCTATGAATACTAGAACACACATATAGAAGGCATGCTTTAGAAAATAAATCATGAACATGCTCATTATAGAGATGTAGGAATTTACCTCTTGAAGCGATCTCCAAAGATCAAGATAACTCGCTCCTTCTTCATGAGACAAATTCCTTGCTCCTAGCTATTCAACCTCCATTAGTCTAATCTATTCTCATATTTTAATTCTTGAGTGTTGGGTGGACAACAATCTCTCAAGGTTATTGAACTAGAGAAGCAAGAAGAAGAAGACAGAAAGAATGTAAATCTCAAAGTTATAGAATAAAAATCTATAGTCTCATTTTTCCTTCTCATCCATTATATAAAATTGAAGTTAGGGATCAAAGGGGCCTGGGCTTCTCTATCGAGCTTAACTATTTAAATTAAGTCCTAATTTAATTTCAATCTAATAGAATATTAATTTGGATCATTATAAAAATTAATATTGAACTCCCAGCCCAATACTAAATTACGAATAATCTGGGCTCCTTTATAACTAATTTATTTTCACGTGTTTAAGATTTTTAATATCCATTAATTAATTAAAACTTTCTGCTGTTTTCAATTAATTAATATCTTTTACCAGTAGTTGTCTAGTTCGAGATCATTATTTATTATATTGTAGTTAAATTTTAACTGGCCAATTTTTTGCACAAATTTTTTTTTGTCTCAAATACCTCTTTGGGATATTATCAACTTGGGCTCAGCCAGGACACGATTCAATGCAATAACAATCGTAGCACCGCTTGACACTAATTACCACTGCCCAAGATGTCAGGATTTCTTTGGTTTGCGAAAAACCCTCACATATTGAAAAGTCATAGCAATGTATAATCAATGTCGTATGCTCAATGTCTTGGTGCTATACCACCCCAATGTCATTCATCATCCCAACATTACGAGAATTTAGGTCCAATAGTGCAACCGTAAATGATAGGTAGTCTTTTTCCTATATAGGTTGTGATATTCTTATTTACTTCTACAGGGAACCGGGTGATAAAACCATTAGTGATGACGTGACGACCATTCACCCTACGATGGAGAACATTTGGACTCGTTTCTGCATTAACAAGTACTTGAATAAAGTCAACATAATATAAAAAACAAACCTATGCAATAAAATACTTTCTTTTCATTAATTGGGAAATAGGTTATATACAAGTCGCTCAAAGCGTGCAATTCAGTATCTACCATAACAGGAGCGTTTGTTGAAACCGAACCATATGCCTAGCAGCTTCTATATTTGAAAAAACAAATGCAATCTTAAGATATGCCTGTTCTCAAGATACACTGCTGCAAGAAATGATGCATGATCTACTAAAGGGAAGACGAGAACAGAACAACACCGAATGCAAAGTTTGTGGGAAGAAAGATTTAAACCTAATGATAGTGCACGCAAAAAAAAAATGTATTGTTCTTCTCTTAGCCCAAGAATGAAATGGTTGTATGCATCTGAAGTTACAGCCAAATCTAGGAGATGGCACGTAGAGCACACCATGACACCCAAAGACATGTCTCATCTGTTATATTCTATAGCCTGAAAAACATTCAACGAGACACACATTCTTTCTTTGTCTCCGAGTCAAGAAACAACAGGTTGGCACATAACACAGATGGATTTCAGTCATTCGATCAGACAGGCATTCAGTACTCGTTACAGCCAGTGATTTTAACTTCGTACAATATGCCGCCATGAATGTGCATGAAAGACCCCTACATATTATTCACTGTAATTGTGCTTGGTTCGAGGAATTGAAAGTAGAACATTGACGTGTTTCTACGACACATGATTGCAGAGCTCAACGATTTTTAGGCAGAATGAATTCTAGTGTATGATATCTCAAGGAAACAAAACTTTCAACTACTTGCAGCATTGATGTGGACTATCAGTGACTACCCCGCATATTCGATGATGTCGGGCAGGAGCACATCTGTATTCAGTGCATGTCCGTATTGTATGGAGGACACACAATCTTTCTGGCTGCAACATAGACAAAAAACCAGTTAGTTTTATTGTCACATGAGGTTTTCGGATAAAAATCACTAGTGGTGCAGAGACAGGAATAACTTCAGGAAGAACGTAGTCGAAGTGAGACCGTCCTCCAATTTTTAGTGAAGAACAGATACTTAATCACCTGAACAAATTGGGTTTCTTGAGGGTGTTTGATGAATATGCTAAAACGGTTAACTCAAATTTGAGCAATATTTTTTTATGGAAAAAATGGAGCATATTCTGGAATCTCCGATGTTAAAAGAAAATTTTGATTCACCACAATCATGCACATTGAAGAATGTCCTCAACAATATTTTTAATACTATAATGAATGTGGAAGGCAAGACGAATGACAATGCTAATGCAAGACCAGATTTGGAAGATGAGGGCATATGGCCCGAGTTGTAGCCCTGTGGCAGGATATATCCTAAGGTTGATTTCACAATCGACAAAGAAAGTATGGAATTGTTGCTCACATGGCTCAAAATTTTGAAAATCCTGAACAATTATGTTCCAATCGATCAAGATGCATCGATATAAAGAAGCGTGAGTTATTCGACATGAAAAGCCACAACTACCATGTGTTCATGCAATGATTGTTACCGATTAGCCTCTGTGAGTTACTTCCATGCATTGTTTAGGAAGTTTTAACATAGTTGAACAATTTCTTCAGAGATATGACTACCACAGTGATCAAGGAGATTGATATGACAATGTACAGTGAGTCGATTGTAGGTACATGTGCAATCTTGAGGATATATTTCCTCCATCTTTCTTCGACTCCATGGAGCATCTTCCAGTCTACTTAGCATATGGGGCGTTGATCGTAGAACTGTTGAATTTTTCGATGGATGTATCCGTTTAAACGGTTTGTGAGTTTCCATATTTTTTCTATTTAATTTCACATGTTCTTGATTATTTCATTCTTTAGTAATTCAATTGAGTATATGTTGCAAGTATATGTGATACTTGAAGTAAACTGTAAGGAATAAAGTTGTTGTGGAAACGCCGACATGTAATGCTTACTTGACTGATGAACCATCACATTTATGCAATCATTACTTTAAGTCATTTATTTATTTTAGAAGTAGAGATGTTTTTCATATGACGATAGCGGGGGATTTTCTCACTCCGGATATATGCTTACAATCTTCACATATCCAACTAGATGTGTTGGGAAGAGACGATAACGATTCCTTACAGAGAAGGAGTACAAAGCGGCGCAAACCTACATTTTACGTAATTTTCAAGAAGTGAAGGAATTCGAGGAGTAAGTTTGATTACCCTTTGTTCCAACTAATACTCGTGTATAACTATATTTCATTTCTCATCCATTCTTTTGTGTATAAAATGATATGTTCATCAACCAATTACGTGGGCACAACCTTGGAATAATAGTGTCACATTTGGAGTAACAATTGGATGATCATGATGCATCATGGTTTAAAAAATTTGTATGTTTTCTAATTTTGCTATGTATTCTTTGTTCATTTTGTTTTACTAAAACACATGTCACTTATTAGTTAAGTGTTTCATTCACAGGGTTGGAGTAATTTACCTCGTGGTAATCATTTTTACTATCTCTCTCAAGGACCATGGAACGTGGTCAAGGATTATAATGTTTGTTATCTTAATGGACACAAATTCCACATACAATTTTATGGGAAGAATAAATCCACAATGAATAGTGGGGTCTGTATTAGAGGGTCCAACTACATCTATGATGAAGATGACTTCTATGGCATTTTGGAGGAAGTTGTGCTAGTGAAATATCATGTATTACCTATAAAGAGAATCGTCTTGCTCAACTGTTTCTGGTGTAATCGGATCTGACTCCACGTGATGGTAGCATTTTTCATCCTAAGTATAAAATAGTCGAAGTGAACCTTAAGAAAGAGCACCTGAAATAGGAATCATTCGCCTTGGCCAAACAAGCATCTCAAGTTTACTTCGTACCATTTTCGAGCAAGAAAAAAGACAAGGTTAACTGTCTACAGTGTTCCAGGTTCGACCAAAGAGATTCGATGCTCATTACAACACAACAAAAGAGGTCACGAAAGACACAGTTTCTTAAGAAGATGAAGTTGAAGTTCAAGAAATTTCTAATGATTTGCAACTCGTAGATCGACTACGTCGTGACCCCAGTGGCGCAATGGTTCCAATTTTGGGAGAAGTTGCGGAGGAAGATGATTCTGAGGAAAAGAATGATGCTCATGGTAGTGATGAAGAAGGAGGGTTAGCCTCCTATTATGAAACTGATGATGTAATCGCCCTATCTAATTTTGTATTTTTTAATCCACTGTGTCTTAACGACGACTTCAGAATAACCCTACAAAAATATTCAGAATAAGAAGAAAACAACATTTAATAATACAAAATGAAATATAAATTATAAAATGACATAATTCATTAACAATATAAAACACACTTACATTGAACTCCTCCCAATAAATATCCAAATATTCGTCGGAAAGAGTCTTCAGGCGATATCCGCTCGGGTTCGCACCCTTCAGGAAATAATCATGGCACAAGTCGGCCGCGATTCTAGAAAGATAGAACTCAGACATCAATATATAGTTAATGAATTTAAAAAAATAACAAAACATAGAAATACAACTAAGCTTATAGCTCATTATTAATTTTTATGTATTTGCAGCCTTATTTATCCTCCTAGGTTGTGGCAGTTCAAGCGTAACCGCCAATGACTTTGTAGACATCCTCAGCTCTAATTATGGCTCTAACTCTGCGGGGAGGGCCATCTCTAGCGCCGTGGACGGGCTCTCGTCAAACTCTAAGGGCACGTTTCCTATGAAAAGTCCTCTTACCATTTCTAAAATAGCTAACACCTAAGAGAACCTTACTAGCCAACACACATGCTCTATTTTAAATATGATCACATAAAATAAAACATAGAAAAGTAAAAGTACAACAACATATGGAGGGATCATAACCTAAACAATCTTTTCAAGTGACTTTTATTTTCAGTTTGTTGTGAAAGTGCTGATTAAATATTTTAGGAGAGAATGAGGAAAAAAAATCCTTGGAATGTAATACGAATCCATCGGAAAATGAACTGAAATGTGAAGACAAATCCACATTCCAATTCAAACAAGAAACAACATAAATCAGATATATCATACCAAAGCAAAAGCATAAAGGCAATGCAAAAAAGCTATAATATCGCAACTGATGATGCATATTCTCCTCACACAAATCAATTAAAAATATAAGAAATAAAAATAATCAAAAAGGCCAAAATGCAGCTAATTATATAAATTTAAAAGGAAACAAAAGCCCCAACTCTCAAAAGAAAAGAATGATAAAGAAAAAGAACAGGTGCATGCATCCAATCCGAATTAGAAAATCAGCATTCACAAATCATTAATAAGAATCACTAATAATCAAAGGCAAATATACATTCACAAGTAATTGCTCGATACATATCAATTTTTTCGTAAAAATAGTCACGGTAATATAAAAAACATATGTTGCCAAGCATACTGGTGCTCGATAGTTTTAATTTTGTTTTAAAAATAAATATTTTACCGAGCAAATTATGCTCGGTACATATTCCACCAATTTTGCAGAAAATAATTGCGGTAATATATTGTGACACCCCTCACTCGATTACTAAATAATCGAATAAGTGACGTCACGATGCGATAGGTTTCACCTGATTTCCAA